>JAJHZJ010000324.1:1513227-1705727 GCA_023548195.1 Bettongia penicillata ogilbyi | reverse complement strand
TAGGGGAAGCCAACAGAGCAAGGGAGATAATCTGGTCATCTCTGCAGAAGATTCTTTCCTTGACTTCCCTGTGTTCTTTTTCTGCTGGCCCTGAAGCCACCTCCTCATTCAGTCCAAGCTTTTATTTTACAGATGAGGAAGCAGGCCTCGGGTTACATGGCTTGATCAAGGTCACACAGCTAGTAAAGGCTAGAATGGGTCCATAGGTCCTAATCCTGACTCTGACTCCTCCCCTTGCTCCCACCTCATCTTCCCTAAAAGGTTCCCACTGTCCTTTCCCCCACCATGATTTGAATGAACCTTTTCAACCTTATCATGGACTAACCAGTAGTTGAGGGGCTAGGTGGCGCTGTGGGGAGATTGTTCAACTTTGAGCTAGGAAGACTTGAGTTTGAATCCTACCCTAAGCAGCCTTAGCTTCCCCACCTGTAAAAGGGAGGTAATAAAGCACCTATCTCATGGGGTTGTTATGAGAATCAAAGGAGTTAACACATATAAAGTGTTTGCAAAATTTAAAACACCACATAAATGCTAGAGCTATTTATTTTTATTATAATTGGTAATAATTATAATAATTCTGGCAACCTAGCTTGGTGGATAAAACGCTGGACCTAGAGCCAGGAAGACGAGCTCAAATCTTGCCTTTGACTGGATATCTCTGAGGTGCCTCCAAGTCAGCAACATAAATGAGGCTCTCCTGTGTTGTAGGAGACTGGAGCACTGGAATACGAAGAAAGGCAAAGTCAGTTCTTGCCCTGGAGAAGCTGCCATTCTAATAAGGTTAGATCCACAAAGTACTATGTATTCACAGTTGGGATAGTCACACGATGAACTGCATTTACTCATTCACTCCCATATCTAAATAGAAGAAAATAATGATAATAGTTACCACTTATAAATTGCTTTATAAATATCTGCTTTCATCTTCACAACAAAACTCTGGGAAGTCTTTGCTATTATTATCCCTATATCACAGAGGGGAAACTGAGGACAAATGACTTGCCTGGGGTTAGAGGCAAATAAGCATTGGAGGCTGAATTGAAATCCAAGTCTTCAGGCCCTGAATTCTATCCACAGGGCCATCTTATACTTCCTTGTCCTCAGAAGGTTAGCATCTAACTGTTCATCAGCAGATTTTCTGAGTCTGCACAGGACTTCTCACACTAGTTTCCTGGGCCAGAGCCTGTGAGGGTAGAGAGGATCTACTTTTCATTTTCTTCTCTTTATTTTGAAAAAGGTCCAGGGTACCAGTGAAATTAATTCTTGCTCAGGAGTAGCCCCCAAAAAGAGTATAGAAAATATACCTCCCTCTCTTCTTTGCAGAGGTGGGAGACTATAAGTATGGAATATTGCTTAAATATGTTGGCTAGTTTTGTGGTGGTGCAGTAGATGGGCCTAGAGTCAGGAAGACCTGAATTCAAATCTGGCTTCAGACACTAGTTGTGTGACTATGAGCAAGTCACTTAACTCTGTTTGCCTCAGTTTCCTCATCTATAAAATGAGCTGGAGAAGAAATGTCAAACCATTCCAGTATCTCTACCAAGAAAGCCCCAAATGAAGAATTGGACATGACCGAACAACAACAGTTTTGTGGAACTTCTCTCTACATTTTTCCTTTGTAAATTCATTCTTGTGAGGCACACTATTTTGGGGAGGGGAGAATGGATTAGTAGACCAGATCCTTACTAGACACTCTGTCTACTTGATCCAATTTGTATCTTCTGAACCTCTAACCCTAGGGATATTTTGGGAAATGAAGGTAATGTGAAAACAAAGGATATTAATGCCTCTTTTATTTTTTTCAAAAGAAGAAACTGATCCTTACTTGTCCCAGTTTGGTCTTTGAATAGGGTAACTGCCTGACTGGGGGAAGCATTTTTCCAGTAAAGGATTATTTGAAGGCGGGCCAATGTTTCTAAAAGTGTCAGAAAGCAGCTTCTACCCTAATTACACACGCTCATTATAAACTCTGGGCTTAAAATACAGTCCGTTGGCAGCAGCATTTCCAAACTGACCCACCCTCAGCCTCTCCAGCAGTCTCCTTCGTTATTTGTTTACCATTATCTTAACGATTTCCCATGTGGACAAGCCCTTCTTTTCTCTGAAGAAATTGCTGCCTGTAACTGTGAAATTAACTGATTTATGAAGCAGCCACATTGAAATCACCATTTTCTGGTTCTTGAACATTTCATTCAAAAGTGAAATTCATCTTGATACACACCACAGCTTATAGGAAATAGTTTCTCAGGCACTTGAGATGCCAAAGGCATCTTGCCAGAGCATGCAAATGCTATTAGTATTTTGTTATCCCTTATTTTATTAGTGGGAGAAGAGAAGGTAAAAGTGGAAAGCTAATTAGCTGAACCAAAAGAAGGGTGGCATTTGCTAATAATGTGCCTATTTTAGGGAAATCACAAGATGAGAAAGATAAAAATATGACAAGAGTGATTGTGGCTTCTGGAGCTGCTAATTGTAAGAGATGGCAAATGAGGAGCAAGGCTTGCTTTTGTCCGACTGCCATGAGAAAAGTAATTTCACTGATGGATAAAATGATAATTGAATCTGGCAGCGGACAGTGAGTACCAGGGAAAGAAAGGTGAAGCAGTTAGGTGGCATAGTGGAGAGAGCGTTGGCCCTGGACTCATGAAGACCTGAGTTCAAATCCCTTCTCAGACACTAACTGTGTGACCCTGGGCAAGTCATGTCACTTCTGTCCACCTCAGTTTCTCCATCTGTAAAATAAGGATAGGTAGAGTGCCTACCTCTCAGAGTTGTTGTGAGAATCAAGTGAGAGAGCATATTTAAAACACTTGGCAAACCTCAGAGTGCTGTAAAAATTCTAGCAATTTTCATTATTATCATATGAGACTTGGCAAGTCCACTCAGAACTGGGCTTCAAGGGAAAGGATCTCTACATTGGAAGGTCATGTCCAATCAAGAATCTCCTGTATAGTATTCAGGATAAAAAATCATCTAACCTTTGCTTGAGGATCTCCAGCGGGGAAACCTACCACCATCTAAGAAAGTCTGTTGCATTTTGGGATAGTTGTAAATGTTATTTCTGCTAAGACTAAATTTACCTCTTTTTCTCCCACTTCAAAAAGCGTCAGTGGGAGGGGATGACCATGTGAGGAGCACATTGTGTTCACTCTGCACAGGTGGAAAAAATTCACCGTAACTCAGCAAGGAGTGAAGGCTGGGGACTTCTCATTGAAGGGGCAAGGAGAAAAAGGTTCATTCTTGTTAGCGGAGCTCTTTGTGCTGACTAGGGAGCCAGACAAAAGATAGAGCTGAAAAGGTACTAAACTGCCTTCAGGTTTTCCGTCTGAGTAGCCTCACTGTTAGAAAGCGGCAATGCATCGTCCTCAAAGCAACAATGGGGCACGCTTCCACGGATGGAAAAGAGGTGCAGGTAGCAGCAGTAACAGTAGAGGAGCAGCAGGTGGTGGTAGAGAGCCATGGCAGAGATAATGCTGATACAGAGATGGTATGGACTTCTAAGCTCTCTGTCCTCTCCCCTGTCCCTCCCTCTCCCCCGTCTCTCCCCCTCCCCCGTCCCTCCCTCTCCCCCTCCCTCCCTCTCCCTCTATCATCCCCCCCATCATCCCCCCATCATCCCCCCCCTCTCCCTTTCCCTTTCCCTCTCCCTCTCCCTCTCCCCTTCTCTCTCTCTTTCATCTCCCCAGGGTGAAGTGGGAGCTGGTCCTGGAAGGCAACACCAGTTTGTCTTTGATTTTCTGTCCCTACCACCTAGCACGGGGCCTAGCTACCGCTTAGTGAGCTCTTAAGGAATATTTCTTCATTGACTGGTTGATTCCTGGTTAGGAAGTCAGCTCTGGGTCTCTGCACTGTGCCAGGCTTCTGCTCTGGTTTATCTATGATTTTGGGGAAATCATTCCACCCCTCACCTCCACTTCTCAGTTGTAGTTTTCTCATCTACAAAATTCCAGGGTTGAGCTGGCTCATATCTAACTACCTTCCAGCTCCAAGTCAAAAGACTTCTCACAATTAAATAGAGAAAGTCAACCCCTCTTGAACTCAGATGCTTTCATAATACTTTTTGCTTCTCTAATGCTGTGGTATCATTTTATGTTGCAAGGGAGTTGTTGTTCAAGGTTTCCAAATGTTTTAAAACAAAATTTTACGTTCTAAAATTTATGATCAAAATATGTTGCGTGTTACATGCCAAATATGGCAGTGCATTGGGTTGATAACAACACTGAGTTTGTACAGAACAGGTCATTGGCTTTAGTGCAACTGTGCTTTATTGCTCAACTGGCTCCATTCTAAACACTTAAGTGATTTCAGACAGCCCGTGACCTATGGACTGGCACAGGAGAGTTGACAATGACTGGCTTTCACTGTACTCCTGGAACCAAAGTGGCAGATGCTAGAACACAAACACAACTCTAAAATGTTGCCAGTTCATCAGGCTTTGCCTGGAGCCTCAGCTTTCATGCCAGTCTTCCATGTCTGCATGACTTAAGTGGTGTGGTTCGATTGTAACACTGCTCGTTAAGTTTACACTCTACAATTCAGAGCGAAGGAGTGAGGCAGTTATCTGATGAGCATGCCTTCTTCTGCTCTAATCAAAGCTCTCCCAGGAACAGCCTATCTTAAATGAATAACTCCTCCATGACCTCTAATGATCTTGAATTACTGATAGTATAATGAGAATCCCTATTCCTGTGTGTGTCACGTAGTCTATTTCAAATGAAATCTTTATTCCTAGGCCAATGAATATGTATGAATCCAACATCTTCCCAATGGTCTTAAAAATTAGATCAATAATAAAAGGTTTTCACCCTTTCTAATCAAAACAGTCCATTAATATTAATGGTTTGTCATCTGTAAAACCCTATTCTAAGATCATCCAAGGAACAAAGCATGTACACATACACACACACACACACATACACATTCTGTCTCTGTCTCTCACACACACACACCCAATCAATCTGTCTGTCTGTCCGTCTCTCTCTCTCTCACACACACACACACACATACACACACACACACACGTATACGCTCTCCATACTGTAAAAATATGCTAGTCACAGCACCCATCTCACTACCCATCCAGGAAGGATTCAGATAAGAGGTAGTATTTGAGCTGAGTTTTGTAGGAGATGGGGTTCTAAGAGGCACAGGTAAGGCAGGTGTACATTTCAGGTAGGGCTGACACATTGTGCCAAGCTCTGGAGGTGGACATGACATTTTGTGTGCAAGGAGCAAGAAAATCAGTTTGACTGGACCAAAAAGTGTGGGAATGGAAATACTGCATAATGAGCCCAGAGAGGTAAATTGAGACCAGGTTGTGAAAGACTCTAGATCCAAACGGAGGAGCTGGTATTTCATTCTCAAGATAATCAGTTGCTTCTTGAGCAGGGAAACAACATGGTACTTTAGGAATATCACTTTGGCTTATTTTAAGAATCTCATTGTATGGAGGACACACAAACCCTTTGGGCAACTATGCCAAGTGTAGCCAGCCAAGCACTTGGGGAGAGTGAAGGATTTCAACAGCTCTTTCTCCTTCCTGTTTTCCCAGAATACAGTGCTGGAAATATTTCCACCAGTGTTTAAATTTCAATCTCTTTCTTCAGCAAACTCCCAGGACCACTGGGAGGAGAGTAAAAGAAGGGAGAAAGTAGTGAGCCTAGAAAAAAACCTCAACATTACCTTATGTGCCTTGTTCAAAAATATTTCCCTGCTTTTTAAATGTTATTTGATGTGAATATTGCTTTAGACCAAGCCTATTTACTCTTCAAGAATGAGAGAAAGGAAACTTGCCCATGTAAAAAGAATGTACTGTTTTACTCCAGGGGAGGACTGAATCTTAAAAAAAAAAAAAGAAAAAGAAAAAGAAACCAAAAAGGCAAATTTGATAATTTCTAAGACTATTCCAGAGCATGACTTTGAACCCAGAGAGAGAAAATTAACGAGACTAGTCAGTAATGGAAAGGTCCCAAGGTGTATCTGAGGGGCATAACTCACACCTGCCATTACATCACCACCACCATCCTCACCATCATCACCATTATCGTCGTTGTGGTAGCCAGCATTCATATATCACTTTAAGCCTTGCTGAATGTTTGGCAAATAGTGAAAGGAGCAGAACTAGGAGAACTTTGTGCACAGCAACGACCACAGTGCACGAGAGTTTTTTTCTGGTAGATTTGGAACTTCGTAATAACGCAAGAACTTAAAAAAAATAATTCCCAGTGGTTTTCTAAGGCAAAATGCCTTCCACACTCAGAGAAAGAACTATGGAATTCATTCGCAGAATGTAGCAGATCATGTTTGTGTGTGTATGTTTGTGTATTATGTTTTGATTTGTTATATGATTTCTTCCATTTATTTTAGTTCGTCTACATAGCATGACTATAGTGTAAACGTATTCAATAGGAAAGTATATGTAGATTCTATATAGAATTGTATGCCATCTTGGGGAGGGAGAGGGTAGTGGGGGGTAGGTGTGGGAGGGTTAAAATCTAAATTTTATGGTAGTGATTGTAGAACATTAAAAAAAATTAAATTAAATTAAAAAAAAAGAATATTTGGCAAATATTATCTCATTTGGTCCTCACAACAACCCTGAGAGGTTATCCCTATTTTACAGAACTGAGGCAGGCAGAGGTCAAATGACTTGCCTGGGGTCACACAGCTAGTATGACTGGATTTGAATTTAAGTCTTCTTGACTCTAGGTCCAGGGTTCTATCCACTGTGTCATCAGCTACCTCATAGCCGATATTGCACAATGCTACAATTATGAAAATGGATATCTGTCAGGAAAAATCAGTCGAGTACAGTGGGTGGCTGTGTGACCTTAGATGAATTACTTAACCTCTCTGGATCTCTGGTCCTCAACTGTAAAATGACTGGGCAGACCTAGATAACTTCTAAAGATCCTTTTAACTCTAAATCTCTGCTCCAAAGGCCTTGTCTTTATGGGAATTTGTTTATGAAGACAACAGAAGACGTGATGGACCACATTTTTTTTTACCGTGAGCAATTTTAAATGTTAAAATGTCTAAGAGCTCCAAGCTCCTAAATTAGGAGGGAATTAGATGGGAGATTGGAGAGAGTTACTGGCAATACAATTTAATAAATTAGTATAGCCTGATGATGGCCCAGCATGGGTCCCTTTAATTATGTGGGAATATTAAAAGGAATGGAAGAAAACAGAAAACACAATCTGAATGCTGATTACTGTTGATGTTAACTCGGGTCCAGGCCCTGGGTGATGATGACCTTTCAAGGTAAGGGCCATAGTTAACTCACTGTTCACAAAGCATCATGGGCTCTGTGTGCCCCACTATTTCCCACCCAGGCCCCTGCCCCACCCCCCCCACTCCTGCCCAGATGTCACACACCCTTGCATGTCCCTGTATTTATGCCCCTCACTGAGCACTTAGAAGTCTTCTAGAATTCCCATCCAAGAATCTAGAAAAATCTAGAAAGCCCTTCGAAAACCTTCCCTGCTCTCCTACCTCCAGCAAGGTTGCAGACTGGTTCACTTGTCAATGTACTGTCCTGTGACAGACACAATGCAGTCACTTAATAAAGAATGCCTCCATTGGTAGCTTTTTAAAGTATAACCAGGGGCTACCCTCACAATGAGAGGCAGAGGCAGAGAAGTCAGTCAATATATATGAAGCACCTACTATGTGCCAGGTGCCAGGGTAAGCACTGGAGATACAAAGAAAGGCAAAAGACAGTGCTGCCCTCAGGGAGCTCCATGATCTGAGGAGGAGTGGGTTTCAGAACAGATTTCATCTGGCAGAATGTTGAGTTTCTGGAAACAGTAAAGTTCAGGAGAGGATCCAGGTGGGAAAGGATGAGGTGAATTCCTTGAGTCTTCCAATGGAAGACCATCTGGAGGGAACTGCCAGGTGTCCACCCCAGTGTGTTTCAGAGATGACTTCACCTTGCAGAGACAGTGAAGCCCCAGAGATCAGCCATGTGGGAAATGAGGAAGGTGATGCTAGTCTCAGTCTTTCTATAGAGAGAAAGTGGTCCCTGAGGAGCAGAGGGATGGGTTTTATTAGCTACCAGGTGATACTGGCCTCAGCTGATGGTATTCCCCTAGAAGTCACTGGAAATTCCTATGTCAGAGGTGCAGAAACTGTGTCCTCAGGACCACATGTGACCTTCACAAACCCAACCCCCTTTATAAAAGGATTTGTTCTGTAAAACTTGAACTCAGGAGGCCGCACTCAAGGACCTAGAAGGCCTTGAGGCCACAGGTTCCTATCCCCTGTGACCTAAGCTCTCCCTGGAGATTATGAACTCTACTCACCCAGTCCAGCGGAAGATGGGTCAAATTCTCAGTGGTTCCCAGACACCGGGTAACCTCTTCTAACCCCGCGCCGGCTTTGGGTCGTAGTCACACCTTTACCTAGAGAGGCTCTCACGGAAACCCTCCTCCTTCCCAGACCTGCTGTATCTCAGGGTGTTCTGGTTCCAGGAGCAGGAAATGACCCACCCAAGCAATCCTTGAGACGCACCTAAGTGAGTGCGCTCTGCTTCCAGGCAGACAAAAAGGAGGCTGTGATTAAATATGGCTAAAGGGTATCGGACAGGTGCCACCGGCCCAGGCTGCCCACAGCCGGTCTGCTGGCATCCCAGGAAACTGTGGCCACCTTCAAGGACACAAGCAGGGGAGGTCACGCGATAAACCAAATTCCACTGAAGGCCCGTGGGAGAACGCGGTCACTTAGGGAATTCCTGACCTCTCGGGCTGCTGAGCCCGGATTTTGGAAACCGACCCCCAGCTGCGGCTCCGCGCTGAAAAGCTCCCCCATCCGCTCTTTGCATCCCGCCCGCCCCTCCTCCAGTCTCTCCGGCCTTGCCAGTGGCCCCGGGAACTCGCCCTTTTGAAAAACTATCATGGTCCGATAAGAACCCTCTGTGCTTCCCTGGCCTCCCTGGCCTCCTTCGCCTCCCACCTCTTCTGTTCTTAAAACCCTGCATCTCCCCACCCTAGGCTTCCTAATCTGCCTCCTTTAGGCACTAACCATCCTACTGTCTCTTTTGTGGGACCTCGGTTTGGGACATCTCCATCTTTGAAGGCTTGGAGATCTAGGGGACTGATGTGAGGCAAGGAGCCCGGGCCTCAAACTGGGCGTGGAAATAAGTCCTGTGTCAGCTAGAGAACTGGGGTGGGGGGTTGGGGGGTGAGGGGGTGGTTGACATGAGTGGGGGAGAGTATCTTCCCTTTCTGTAAGACACATTTGCCCCCTGGTCCTCCTGAATGATAGGGTACAAGCACCCTCAGCTACTACCCCCAAGACCCCATCTCAGTGGTATCATCCAGACCCCAGGACATAAGGCTGCAATGTCAGAATCAGAGGACCAGGGATCAAATCTCTCCTGAGATGCATACTGCCTATGTGACCTACCCAAGTCACTAACACTCATGGGCCTCAGTTTCCTCACCTGTCAAATACTTTATATATTCTTATATGTGTTCTCTCCCTCACTAGGATTCAAGGCATCATGAGTAAGGATAGTTTTATCCTTAGTTCTTGTAGCTCCAGTGCCTGGCATATGGTAGGGGGCTTAATCAGCGTTTGTTGGTCGATTGACAGGAAGACTTGTGTCTTATCCAGATCTGTCTCTTCCATCCAAAGCGGTGAAGGGACAAACACAATCTTGAGGTCAACAGCATGTGTTCTGACATGGTTTAGACAGAGGAACTTGGAAGAGAAAAAGGAGGCATCCTTCTATTCTCCTTGGCTGGCTTTTTAAAAGGAGAGCAGAAGCATCTGAATGATTTTCTGTATGCTTTTCTAAACTGAGATTGAAAGGAATTAGAAAATGCACCTGCCTCCCTAGTCTGCAGAAGTAGGAAACGCCAGTGTGGAATGGCACAGTTTTGGGGAGACTTGGTTGATGTCTTGGTTCATTTTGCTGACATGATTTTTTTCCCTTCTTTCTTTTCTATTCCTTATTACAGGAGAGGGCCCTCTAGGTAGGGGAAGGAAAAAAGTTGGATATATTTCAAAAGAGGGTGATATAAAAACAAACAATAGTAATAAATAGTGTTGAAAGTCAAGTGAATCAAGGAGCACTTAAGATAAAATTATGATGAATTAATTGCTTAATCCTTATTATAGCAAATGTGCAAGTTTGAGGTCAAATTTAGATGTCAGAATTTTTATGTGCTCCCATAGAATCATCTTGTCCACTATATTTTTTCCCCCACTTTCTAGAACTTGGAGTCTAATTTTACCATTTAAAATTACTCTGGAAGTTAGAGTTATTGAACCTTTGTCTTTAAGACAGATCATTGCATACATTTCAGTGATTTATTTCTCACTAAGATCTCAGACAGAATTATAATAACTAATTTTAATGTTATTCTTATCAGAAAAATATGATCGACTTTTGAAACATCTGCTTTATGTTAGGCTCCCTTCTGCCCTCTGTACCCTACAGCAGCACGATGCCTGCCCCAGGGCAGATGCACCACCGACACTGGTTTGGATTACTAATTTTTGTGCATTGAAAGAACTGTAAATAATTGAATTTGGGGTTTGGGAGAGGATTTTTTAAAAAATGTGTATTGTTATTTGGAACTATGCCCTAAGGGCTACAAAAATGTGCATACCCTTTGACTCAGCAATATCGCTTCTAGGACTGTATCCCTAAGAGAACACAGAAATAGGAAAAGGTCCCCCATGTACAAAAATTTTATAGCAGCACTCTTTGTGGTGACCAAAAACTGGAAATCAAGGGGATGTCCATCAATTGTGGAATGGCTGAATAAATGATGGTATATGAATGTAATGGAGTACTATTGTGCTACAAGAAATGATGAACAGGAAGACTTCAGAGAGGCCTGGAAAGACTTATATGATGTGATGCTGAGAGCCAGGAGAACCTTGTGCACAGCACAGCAACAACCACAGTATGTGAGAGCTTTTTCCAGTAGACTTGGACCTTCATAGCAATGTAAGGACTTAAAAAAATTCCCAATGGTCTTTTAAGGCAAAATGCCTTCAACATCCAGAGAAAGAAATATGCAATTCAATTGCAGAATATAGCAGACCATTTTTGTGTGTGTGGTTTGTTATATGATTTCTCCCATTCATTATAATTCTTCTACATAGCATGACTATAATGAAAATGTATTTAATAGGAATGTATGTGTAGAACCTATCTAAAATTGTATGCTGTCTTGGGGAGAGAGGGGGGAGGTAGGGAGGAAAAAATCTAAGTTATATGATAGTGATTATAGAACACTGAAAAATTAATTAATTAATTATTATTTTTATTATTATTTATTATTAATTATCATAAATCATTAATTATTTATTTATTATTAATTATTATTTGATTAATTAATTGATTAAAATTAATATTTAAAAAAGTGTGTTGTTGTATCCAAAAGTTACTTGGTTTAGGATAAACAGAGAAATTGCAATGATGCCTTTCTTGTTTGTTTTCATGTTTTCCTCCCCATCATACTGTTAACTCCTTGAGGGCAGGGACTGTCTTCTCCCTTTCTTTGTATCCCCAGCACTTAATACAAGGCCTAGCGCAAAGGTAGGTGCTTAATAAATACTTGTTGGCCGACTGATTCTGTCTAAATATGGGATGTCATGCTAAGCTGGATTGTGTGGCATGGGCAAAACAAAAGGATACAAAAGGATACAAAAGGGAACATTTCCAAGGGTCATTGTTGTTCCATCATGTCTGACTTTGTCACCCCAGTTGGGATTATCTTGGCAAAGATACTGGAGTGGTTTGTCATTTCCTTCTCCAGCTCATTTTGCAGATAAGGAAACTGAGGCAAACAAGTTTAAGTGATTTAAGGTCACATAGTGTCAGAGGTCATATTTGAACTCAGGTCTTCCTGACTCAAGGCCCAGCACTCTATGCAGTATGGCATTACTTAACTGCCCCCCATCCAAGTCATAACAAAACAGAAATCAGAAAAGGTATACATAGGAGAATACATACCAGACATTGGCAATGAGGTAACTGCTCAATCAAGAGGCAAAACTCTGAATCTCACCCACAGGGAAACTCTCCAAAGTCTCTAGTATAGCCAGCTGGGGATAGAGACCTGATAGATACCGCCAGCTCCTCTCATGTCTTCCCACAGTCCTTTCCTTCACTAACCTGATGTGGGGTTAGCCTCCTCCATCTTTCCTCTGGAAACTAGAAGCTGGAAGCTCCCAAATCAACTCAGAGCTTGAGGAAGACTGAAGAGGCCCCTCTGCTCTCATCAAGATTGCTTTGCCCTTCATGCTGGGCAAGGCATTCATCTCTACCATGAAGAAGAGCCTCAAACCATTACATTCACAGGAAGATGAGACCCAGGTTGAGCAAATGACTTGCCTACTGACACACAGATAGTCAGAAACAAAGAGTTTGAACACAAGTTTTTGATGCTAAATCCAGTATACTTTCTGCCATTTCATTCTGTGCTTCTTGCCCTCAAAGGAAAATGCCCAATATTCTCATGGCTCTCCAGGGGTCTTACAAGGAAACTAAGGCAGGAAGACAGACTTGGATAAACTAGTAAGAGACTGGATCAGGGTTTGAACCCATGCCTTCTGATATCAATATTCTTTCTATTATCTCAGTCTCTATGGAAACAGACTTAAAGGATGACCTCTGGTGTGCAAAATGAGGATGAGCTAGGCTTTGGGCCTTGGAGTGTCAACTGAGCAAAAAAAAAGGAAAAGAATTTAAAATCATCCTTCTGTTTTAAAGGCATTTGATTTTAAAAAAATCTTTTTGTATTGGATTTTCTCCAATGCCTGTGTAATTGCTCACATTCCAAATGTAGAAGATGGCTTTCCATTTCATGCAGTGTCTCTCATTCAGCACAGGTTTATAGTCACAGCAGCTAATATAATATAATGTCTATTGATTTGACTAAATGAGCTGAAGTAATTGTTGAATCCATTGTTAAACTGCTGTGTTCTGGGCTTTATTGTTCCTTTCTTCACAGAATAAATATCTTTTTTGTTTTTTCATTTAAAATGTTTTACCTGTTTTTTTAAAACATTACAGTCCTTTCCTGCAATACCCTTCACCCCACTCTACACAGCACTCTATTATTGAACCTCAAAGCCCATAGGACTGTGCCCCCCACAAATGGCTCCCATTCTAGAATCACATAAAATGGGTTTAGCCTTGGGGAAACCAGACCCCCAAAAGGGGGGAATCAGGCTTTTTCTGGCTCATTATCCCCACCTGAAGTTATTCTGGGAAGATCTCTTCTAGTCTGTGCTAGAGAAAATCTCTTAAACAAAACTTAGGTATGACTCACATCTAGGGCCTCCCATAAAAAGAATTGTCAATGAGCACTTATTAAGATATTTCTAGAACTGTGTTAAGTTGAGTGGGAACAAGGAAAAGTGAAAAACAGCCCCTGCTTTCAAACAGCTCACAGTCTAAATGGTACAGCATACATAGCAGAGTCTTAGATCTGCTTTTCTAAAAGGAAAGCAACTCTTGAGGGGTTAGCAATCTTCTTTAATTACATTCACCAACAGAGAAAATACAAGCAGAGAAATAAAGACCAATAGACAGGCTTCTAACTATCTGACCATAAGCAATACATGCACCAGAGATCAACCGACAGATCCAACTGTCTGACCATTATATACATACATAGTTACCAGAGACAGAAGCACCAACTTCTGGGCTTTCAAAGCCAGGAGGTTCCTTAGCAGCTACCCAGAGTCTTATCTGGCACATGACTGTCTTCCAAGGAGTAGGCCCCCAAAGCAAAATCTCACCTCAGAGTATATATACACTTTTCAGAGCCAGAGAACATGACCTTCTTGACCCAGTGCCCCATTAGCAATTAACCAAAGGTATAGGCCTTCCTACAAAACAAGCCTCCCCTAGTCAAGCTTCCCTTAATGGCTTCCACTTGAGGCCCATTAATGGACAGGGAAGATCTTTTCATTACAAATGGGGAGATTAACAGGGTTCTTTTTGGGAAAGTTATTCAGTGTGAAAAGTAGATATCCTAATATGTTCTCCTGCAGGATAAAGACTCCTGGGAGACTTACGGGACTCCCAAACAGGTATCTTAAATTCATCATGGAGCTTCACTGTTTGAGCAAGTCACAGAGTCCAGAGCTTCTGGCAATTAGACATAACTGGTTGAAGAATCTCCAGGGACTAGTGTTCATCTCTTTCAGAAGCTGTTATTGAAATCAACTCCTACTGTATGACCAGTATCTGCCTTAGGATCTCCCAGCCTCAATGAATTTCCCCAAATGGTGGCTCTGATCATTTCTGGAGGTTTTTAACATTTCCAAATAATTCCATATTGGGATTAGAGACCAGGACCTTCTCTTCAACATTGGCCTTAGTCGAAAAACCACTCAGTTCCAAAGTATGTCATGGCATACTTAACAGAAACTGTCCCAGCCTCTAATTCACAAAGAAGTTGAGGAAGCTGAAAATATATACCTCTCAGAATTGTGGTTGGGGGACCTGGGCTTAGAGAAAAAAACCACAAAGCTAAAGAGGTGGCCTATCTTCCCCATTGCTTGGAATGTCCTATCTCTCTCCCTCCTCTCTGCCTAGCTAAGGAAATAAGGGGGGAAAAGACTAAAATTTCAAAGATTGAAGGAAGAAAAAAACCCAGTTAGAGATCTTGGACGTAAGTAAATAAACCAACAGGGAAGATATGAATAAAGAGAAAGAATATAGCATCCAGATCTACCAAATGAGTACAGATATTTATGAATAAATATTCCAAGACAATGGAAAACCAGTCAATGCCTATTGAGGCAGAGGATCCTGTGGGTTCTTGTGAGAGTATAGAATACAGTAGAATGTTCTCATATGGTTTAAAAGAGAAATAACACTTGTGAGTCAAATCCAATAGACTTGTGGTCAGTCAAGTTGCACTGTCCCCTTTCTCAGGAGGGAAACAGTGGAAACATCCAGGTGCCACCTTTATAGGAATGCTGCTCTAGTCTTCTCCACTGCTCCCATACATATATCTACCCTGAGGCAATTCATGGTTGAGCTGTGACTCATAGCCAATGAATACGACTTTATTATGTCTTTCATAAGCACTCCAGTAAGCAGTGTACTAACATCACTCATCCTTTAAGTCCCTGCTCAAATCCCCAAACCTCTGGGAAACTTTTCCACACCTCCCACCAGAGTGATCCCTGAAGGTTCTGAACTCCAGCATCGTGGAAAGAGCTCAGGTCTTGGAGTCAAACAGCCCAAGTTCAAATGGCATCTCTCTCTTCCTATGGGACCTTGGGCAAATCACTTTACCTCTTTAGGCCTCAGTCTTCTAATCTGTAAAATGAGTGAGTTGCAGACATCTTGTGAGTCAGTAGCACTTCCCAAGACACCACTCATTTGGTACTTAGTATATGTATAAAGCAGGTAGATGATGCCATGTTAAGACTTCTGGAGTCAGGAATAGCTAGCATTTATATAGTGCTTTGAGATTGGCAAAGCACTTCCCAAATGTCATCTCATTTTGTCCTCACAAGAATCTTGGGGAGGAGATTCTGTTATTAACACTATCTTACAGATGGAGAAACTGAGGCAGACAGAAATTAAGCAACTTGTCCAAGGTCACACAGCTAGTGTCTGGTGCTGGATTCCTGACTCCCAATCCAGTGGCTCCATCTACTTCAGCACCTATGTGTTCTAGTCTTGCCTCAGATACTTACTAGCTGCATGATCTGGGGCATGTCTCAGTCTTTCAGAGTCTCAGTTTTCTTATCTGTAAATGCAGACAGTAATATCCACAGTGACTGTAGTACAGAGTCATTATGGAGCCCAAAGGAGATAATGTTAGGAAAGTGCTTGCATTCTCCTCCCTCTGTTTCTACCTCCATACTCTCATTTCCTCTGCGATGCTGGGAATAATACTTAGACCATGACCTAAAGCTATGGGGTCATAGCCACATCAATTGACCCAGCCCTTGACAGGAAGCTAGACTACATGCCTGTCTCTGAATTCTAATTTCCAGTGGAAGGGTGGGGGGTGGGGGTCACATAAAACCTATTTAAATGCATTAGGGTGATAGGGGGGTTCTTTACTTATTTCACTGTGTGAGTGGCCAAGTTGCTGACATTGTTCCCTTAACTAGTTAAAAACTGGGGATGATGGGGTTGCATGTTCCCTTTGACATAGGGAGAGCAAAGGGTGGGAGAGGTAGAGATAAAGAACATGGCTATATAAACTTTACCTGAAAATTAGAGTTCAGAGGCTTGCCTAGTTTCCTGACAAGGATGGGGCAAACTAATGTGGGCGTGGACATCACTGGGAAACACTGGAGATCTTGGAACATTAGACCTGAGCTCCGCTTCTACAGGAGTGACCTGGCCAAGACTATTTTTATGTGTACTCCTCCTCACATGTTCCCTAAGTGCATTCACTCTTCCAGTTAAAGGGAGACATGGTGGTATATTTGTATGTGTTTCCCAAGTTTGTGGGGGAAATGTTTAATGACTTTTTCTTAATGTACTATTTTATTAAATGCTTTTGCTTTGAACTGTTTGCTCTGATTGACAAGGAAAAGTAAAGAGATCAGTAGGGGATCATGAGATTTTTTTAGCGGATCCAGGAAGTATCTTAAACCTAAGGGATCTTATCTGGGGACCAAGTGCTAACTAGCTGCATGAACAAGTCAAGAATTCAGAATGAAGAGTAGTCTTTCAATTAAGTGAAATGATATTTACAGCAATAAATGAAATTCATCCTTTCACAGGATCAGTGATAGCACATTTTGATGTCTTAACTTGCCTATGAATTGGATTTAAGTGACACACAAAGTCATCAATCTCATTCTCCCTTCCAGTATCATTGGAGTCCTGTGGCAAGACAAAAGTCAGGATGCCTGGTGATGACCCAGGATGCAGTGGATGACCTGGGTATCTTGGATGTCTGACTGAGCTCTAAGCTCTCCACAGCACCTGCTTCAGCCACCTTCATGGCCATTGGATAGGAAAATACTCCTGAGACTAACATGTCTGTTTTCTCAGTTGTCTTACCAGGTAGGTGCACCGGACACAGAGTAAGTCTGTTTGCCCAAAGGAACCAATCAGGAGCCTGCAGTCAGCCTTGCTCGCTGCCAGAGCTTTTGTTGATGTTTGCTGGCTGACTTTGAGCTCTGTGCCCCAAACCAGCCTTGTGGCCAACTCTTACTGCAAAACATCCTGCTTCTGTGTTCCACCTGTTCCTAGGAAAGATTATCCATTCTTTGCCCTGGCCCCTCCCCCAACCTCCCCCTTGTGGTTTTCAAGCATAAATTTCCCCTGCCCCTCCTAGGCTGTGGGTTCCTTTGTATTTTGTTTTGGGTCTCTCAGCACTAGTATTTGATTTTCCTTCTGAGAAAACTTCTGTTTTCAACTCAGCCTGGACTCCTCTGCATTTTGAGGGCTGGGATTCACCCACTTGACAGAGCAAATTGTTTTCATCTGCCTAAACCACCAAGAGAAGTCTTCACATGCTTGGGGTGGATATCCCCCTCAATCACTGATGGATGGGAAGCCTGTTGTTTACCCTCAACCTGGGTTAGCCCAACTGTCAAGATGGTTTCATCAAGGTGTGGCCGCTGCACACACTACAGTTTCTTGTAGTCACAAGGGAGAATTGAGGGACAGGTGGATGCCAAATGTGGATGAGCAGCCCTCACCCCAAGGGGCTATTCCTCCCTGAACACCCCATACACCTCATAACCTCTTGTCTCATGCTTTATCCATTCAAAGGAATTAGGACCCTAAAGGCATTTACTTTGAAAAATGACAAAAGAAATAAAGAACACAGATGATTTGGGTGTTAAAAGTATTGCCATTTTCCTCTAAGTAAAAGGTTACAAAGCATCCTGTCTTGTTTAATTAAAAAAAAAGTTTCATTAATGAATTCTTTGGTTAAGCAACCTATGAAGTAAAGGAAAACGTAAATATGACCCTAGTTCTATACAATGCGGTGACAGTGGTAGGGTGGCAAGGAAGACCAAGCATCACCCAGCAGTTATATTGTCTCTAAACGTTACCCGGCTTCATGTGTGAGAACTTTGTCCAAATATCAACACATAGCCTTATTGCCAGCTGAATTCAACCACATCAGTCCTGATGGTCATTCTGTAATAAAATCAGAAGACCAAAGGAAATTGTAGAAAAATGGAAAGATGACTCCTTCGGAGACACAAGTCATGGAGTTGGCAAGGTTAGTTTCATCCTGGGTCCAAAGGCAATGACATTTCATGGGACATTTCAACATCTTGTATTGCTGTGTTTATGGTAAATATTTTCAAAATGGCCACCAAGAGGATTATTTCTATTGTAGACAGTGAGAAAGCAGAAAAATTCTAGCATCTGAAGGATGAAACTGGGAGTACAACAAACAGATGAAAGGTGGAAGAGATCAGTAAAGATTTTTTCAACGAACTCTTTTTTTCATTGGAGAATTATGGAGCCACCATATTGGATCCTAGTGTCTCAGTCTCTGCGGGGCTATAAGAGCCAAGTCAGTAAACATGTAGTAAGGACCTGCTGTGTTCCAGGTGCTGTACCAAGTGCTCAAGATACAAATAAGAAAAAAGAAAAGCAGGCTTTGTTTTCAAGGAGTTTACAATGTCATGGGGGAAGACAATCTACCAAAGGCAAAGGGAGACTGAAAAGCTGCTAGGGGCCTTAAGGGGGAGGGCTGGGGAAAGTGTCTGCCTCAGGGGCATGGTGTGAGTCAGAGAAGTCCCTAAGTAGAGGTGCCAGGTAAGAAATGAGGAGATGCTCTGAGCATGGAGGTCCAGAGAAGAAATAGAAAGGCAGGGGAGGAATCCAAATGGGGAAAGAGGCAGGGCTTGAACAAATGCACCCAGAGGAGGTACAGAGATGGTCTTGGTACAGGATTGAGGGCACAGAGAGATATCGTCTCAAGGTATCTAAAGGAGGCAAAAGCAAAAATAAAAAAATCTCAGAACTTTTTCCTACCCCCCAAAACTGTCTAAAAGACTACGAAAAATTACTTACCCACAAGCCCATTTTCCCATATATGTCAATTTTATGAGATTATATATTTATATATTATATAAATATTATATATTTACATATATGTATAATATATATTATATATGTATGTACATCCATGCACATCAAAGGACCCTGAAGGAGGGTACAAAAAAGGAATAGGCAGTGTTTTGCAGGCAATGTTCCATAGAAGATCATACTTTTACTATCATCCAATTGACTAAAATATCCAAAAAATATAAAAATTCCACTGTGCTCTTTGTTTGTTGACTACAAAAACAACAACTTTGTTGTTGAACAAAAACTTTTGATTTAATAAGGTGAAACATTATCTTAAATACTTCCTTCCCAAAATGTTGTCTTTCCTACATACGTTGAAAATATATAAGATTATGTAAAATTATAACCCAGAGAATCTTGATTTAATATCAAGCAAGATGTGTCAGAGAGATGTATGCTGCCAAAGGTGTTTGTCATTGTCATGATAGAGATTCAGTGCCAAGTCCAAGTCAGATTCCTGACAGACTGTGAGGTCCTTCAGATGCCCCTTTTTGTGGAGAATGGGCTCATTGGATCAAGCCCCAGAAGATTACAAAACTTCTTAAATGAACTCCATAACACTCAAAAGAATTCGACCTAACCATCCACACAGGAAAAACCAAATGGATGAAGACTAGATCAAGGGATGATATGTAGTTATTTTAAGGACCCCAAGCTTCTCTCTGAAACAAAGGCCCATCTTTTTAGTATCAATTTAATATTCTTCTAAAGATGTACAATAGCTACATAACATGACAATCTGCAAAGAACTGAAGTTAAGGCTCACCCAGAGGGAAAGACCTATAGTGGAAGTGAGCTGCCTATAATACACTCTAAACCAGGAGAACAAAAGATGTCATCAAGGAAATATATGAGCAGCAAGAAGATGGGATGGGTTGGTCATATGGTTAAGAGCAAGGCAAAACAAGATGAGTATGTGTTTCACTGGAATCCTCAGAATGTTAAGAGAACCACAGTTAAACCTCCACCACCTTGAGTAGACTGCCTCTAAGTTATGGAAGAACATGGTCTAAAATTCCCCCAAATAAGAGGGTCATTAGAGACAAGACATACCTCAGTGAGGTCACAGGATCATGCACAGCCCCCCAGCTCTCCATTAAAGGGGAGAAATGTGTCACTATCTTTGCTTGGGACCCAAATAGAAATTCATCCATCTCTGAGTGCTTTTGTTTACATTTTGTGGTTATTGCTTATATATTGTCCTGGTTTTGCAGAAGTCCACACAAGTCTTTCCATGAGTAATAAGGACAAGCATATGTTCAGAGAGCTTCTTATGGTGTGTTCTACATTAAGAGAAAGTTTGCGCTCTGTTCTTGCTATATTCAACACAGCACAGTGCCTGGCACATAGTAGGAACTTAATAAATGTTTATTGATTAAGTGATTGATCCTCAAAGTAAGTATTCCTTTTTAAAAGCTAATTGATGGTAGGTGACTATATTTAACTGGATGCACCTAACAGTGTACGGAACACAGCTGGTGGAGGGAGTCAGTCAATTACATTAGAGAAGAGACATCCCACATACCCTCAGGTTACCCTAGAACCCTGAGGGAAAGGTGTAGTAGGCCTCCCTCCAGGTAAATTGATCCAGAACATATTTACTACTCAGGTTTTTCTGAATTATTCACATTCATTGTTTCTTATAGTGCAATAATACTCCATTACCCTCATATGTCACAATTCATTCAGTTGTTCCCCAATTGATAGGCATTCACATTGCAGTTTTTTGCCACCACACACAAAAAAAGTGCTGCTATAAATATTTTTGCCTATGTATGAAACAGCTAGATGGTGCAGTAAATAGGCCACTACACCTGCAGTCAGTTAGACCTGAGTTTAAATTCTAACTCAGATGCTTACTGGCTGTGTGACCCTGGCCGAGTCACTTAACCTTTACATGACTCAGTGTCCTCATCTCTGAGCTCCCTTCTAGCTTTAAATCTATAATCTTTATGATCCTCTCTTTCTGTCTTTGTCACCAATAAAGGTAAAATCTACTTTTTGGACAACTTTCTTCCCCTCTCAGTGTGGACTCTGCTTAGGCTAACTGGATAAATATCCAGCTTGGAAATCCTTTTAACCACTTTTCTGACAAGTGTCCTGGGCTTCAGTAAACCAGCCATGAAAAGGCATCTCCAATCTCTGAAATGCAGTCAGTAAAGTAGGAGCACATACAAGTTGGCCATTATGGATTTCAGCCTCTAGTCACAAACTGATAGGAGCTTCCCTGTTCAATTTCCTTACAGCAATGCACTAAATCTCCACACACACCCCCCAAAAGTCTCCCAACATCTTCCTGACTGATGGCCCATTAGTTTTTTTAAAAAATACAATCATGACAATGGAAAAGTGCTTTTCAATGAGCATAGCATTAATTCTCTATCACCAAGAAGAAACATCTCTGGAACAGCTTCTCAAGACCTTCTTCGGCAAAGCTGATGTTTGCAGCAGGCTGGAGACAATGTAACTTGTCTCAGCATATGTGTCATTTTATTTGCAATAATATCAAGGATTAAAACTCAAGGTCTGAAATAGTTGCTGATTTTTTTAACTCTTGGTAGGAAAGAGTCCATGGGATTGAGTCAACCCAGATGATGACACTGATGGGCTGGCATTCAGAGCAAAGCACTGGGAAAGTCCATGGTAGCCGAGAAGTTTAGGGCTGGATTTGCAGGGTGAGAGCTTGAAAATGGGGGAACAGCCAAAAAGTCAGTGACAAGACAGTGATCTCAGTTCTCTTCCCTCCATCCCTGGGCCCTGTGTTTACTGGTTGGCTTGGCTGCATCCAGGTTTGCAAACTTGAAGGCATCCTCACTTGCCAAGTGTTGCTAACAATAATGATGGTTAGTATAATCCATAATTGTGATGAAAGTGTTTTAAGGTTAGCAAAGCACTGTACATGCTACTTACACAATATTCAATCAATCAATAAATGTTTATTAAGCCCCTACTATGTGGCAGGCACTGTTCTAAGCACTAGGGATACAAAGAGGCAAAAGACCCTGCCCTTAAGGAGCTCACAGATTAATGGGAAAGAGAATGAGGAAGAAATGTATACAAACAGGTTGTATATGCAGGGTAAACAGGGGCTAGTCAGCAGAAATTAAGAGGAACTGGGAAAGGCTTCCTGTTGAAGATGGGATTTTAGTTGGGACTGAAGGGAGCCAGGGTGGCCAGTAGGTGTCGAGGAAGAAAAAGAGAGCTGTGAGATACAGTGGCTAGTTTGTGGGACAGCCGGGAGGCCAGTGGCACTAGACTAAAAAGTGGGTGTTAAGGAATGAGGTAAAAGAAGACCAGAAAGGCAGGAGGCAGCAGGTTATGAAGGGCTTTGAATGCCACCGGATTTTATATTTAATCCTGGAGGCAGTAGGGAGTCACTCGAGTTTATTGAATGGGGTTGGTCTTCAATTTAGGAAAATCACTTTGGAGGCTAGAAAGATGTACTGGAGCAGAGAAAGACTTGAAGCAGGCATCAGGACCAGGAGGCTATTGCCATAGTCCAGGTCGGGGGTAATAAAGGCCTGCACCCGTGTGGGGCAATGTCAGAGGAGGGAAGGGGTGAATTGGATAGAGGTTTCAGAGGTGAAACTGATGGACCTTGGCACCATTTTGTATGGGGGTGGGGTGAGATTTTCTGATTAATTGAAAAAAATAATAATTTTTTTTTAAAAAAACATCTTATAGTTGATAAAAGTTTGTTTTTTGTTTATTTTTGGTCCAGTTACATAGTTTCATTAGTGTGGAATTTCTCAGGGCGGTGATTTCCCTCACCAATCTAAGAAGGCAACACTGTAAATGATCAACTTAGAGAGTTGCCTAGGATTCTGAGACTTGTCCAAGACCACATAGCAAACATGTGTCAGAGGCAGAATTTGAATCCTAACTTCAAGGTCAACTACCTAGCTGTTGCCTATATTGTCTCTCTATTGATAATAGACTTCTCCTGCTTCTCCAAGAAATTCTTGGGTTTGTGTGATTTACCCCATTTTTGGGGTCTCCAGCAATGGAACATGGCACCATTTCCCCTAACCCCCATTGAAGGCTAGAAGAGAAACCCATTTCTTCTCTACATGCCTGGTTTTTGTCTCTCTAGCCCCTACACCTAGTGGGACCTAACAATTGTTTGTTGAATTGAATTTGTTTTCTTAGCTTAAGATTCCACAGCTGAAGAGAGCTGATGAATGATTGCTCCTGGCTCTGTCCTTTGGGACCAAGTCTGACAAGTTTCTTCCCTCTTCCATCTGACTGTTCTTTAAATAGATGACCATCAGGTTACCTCTCAGTTTCTTCTTCTTTCCACAGAATGTCCCTATTTCCTTTCATTGATTCTCATGCCACATGACATAGAACTGACAGGAGCCAGATCAAACCTCAGGATCATAGATTTATCACAGAATGAAGTCTCTTAGATCATCTAGTATACCCCCTTTTTTTTGTATGGGAGCAAATTCAGATCCAATGACTTGCCTAAGGTCACAGGGGAAATAAATGGACAGTCTCTTGTGCTCCAGATCTAGCTCTTTTCCCTACAGCCTGACACTTCCTTCTAGCTCCATTATTTTTATTACCTATATAAGCTCCAGGCCTCAATTTCTTCATCTGTAAAACAAGAGGGTGGGACCATTCCAGCACTAGATTTATCCTCTATGATCTCCTGAATTCCCTTCCCCTCTCTGGCTCTCAGTTTCCTCATTTATAAAAGTTGGACTAAGCCTTTGCTTCCTTCATTGGTAAAATAAGGAGGTTGATTTAAGTGACCTCTAAACTCTTTCCCAGCTTTAGATCTCCGGGGTCCCTTCTACCTCTAAATCCTACTATCATTTGTCTCATATCAGGGATAAATCACCATAAAGCATCATGGAAACAAGAATGCAAATGAGGAGGTCTGTATTTCTGGGAAAAAGGAAATGCCACTCAAGAACAGGAAATCAAAAGGAGGAAGTCAGAAAGCAGGCCAGATGGCATTAGATCACGTGTTCTGTACGCAGGATGGAGAAGGTATGCCTTTTGAGCCAGCTCCAGCAGGTGGCGCCTCTCCTGTGGAGAGCGGCATGGTCCCCATGCCTTCAGGTACATACAGCTGACCTGCTTCCCCCATGCTGGGGAATCATGGAGGTTTAGCTTTTAGTCATCACTGAGCTTCTTAACCTCTGAAGACATTGGCGGGCCACCTAGGTAGCTGGCAGAGCCCAGGGGTCATGGGGTCTCCTCCTGGCTCTATCGCCATCTTTCCTTCTTCATTACTGGGGTGCGTTGGTTCCAGCTCTCCAGCCTTCTGATTGGTCCCTCTCTGCCTGCTGCCAGTGGGGCACCATATGCCAGCAATCCTCTTCCAACATCGCAAGGGATGCTTGGGCCTGCTGCCACCTGCTCCAGCCTGGGCACTCTCCATTTGCTCCTGCAAACTAGACGTTTCCAAGTGAAAATTGAGCTGAGAAATAGCAGCATTCAAGAAGTATGCTGGGAAAGTATTAGAATCAGGGATAATAGTCCTCACCTGGGAAATGCAGCACCAGGGGATCTAACAGGTCACTGGAAATGCAACATGCTACAATGGATTTCAGGAATCTGGATTCACTCTCATCTCTATCATTTATGAGGACTAGGTGCATGACCTTGGGCAGGTCACTGCCTCTTTCTAGGCTGCTGTGACTATAAAATGGAGGAATTGAATTGGATGTTCTCTAAGGTCCCTCCTATTTGTGTGATCCTATGAAGTGGGAAGGAGTTAAATATTTAGAATTCCCTCAATGGTAAGGTAATAACAATAGAATCAGGCTGCTATGTCAAATCCCAACCTGAACAAGATTTCCCTTTATAAGGAACCAAATTCATGGTCTCCAGCCTTTGATAAGGTCTTCACTAAAGGAGTCCCTACCTCTTTGGGTGGCCCATTCCTCTCCTTAGGAAGGTCTTTATCTAGTGTAAGTTGGTCTCATTGCAACCCCCACCCCCAATGCTTCTAATCATCCCCTGGGAAACCAAGCAGGCCAGGTCTCTTCCTTCTTCCATATCTCACATACTCAGGTACTTAGAGACAGCCATCACTTTGCCTGATCTCAGTCTTTTCTTTTCTAAGTGGAACACCCCCATTTTCTTCAATAATTTTTTTCTTACCTTTCTAGGCTTACTCTCTGGCACACTCACACAAGCCATTCAATCAATACCATATTGCTTCCCTAAGGTACTTAAAAATCAATCTTCCTGGAAGAAAAATGGCCACAAATAGATTTTGAATCATTTTGATAATAAATGGTAGATGATAAAAATCAAAATCAAGCCTCACTGGTCCATTTGTTATATCTCATACCCAATCTCCCACCTCTGAGTCTTTGTACTATCTGTTCCCACATTCCTGGAATGTTTTTCCCTTCTGATCTTGACTTTTTGGAATCCCTGACTTCCTTGGAATTTCAGCATGATGCTTCCCCTCCAGTCCAGTATCTTGAGTCCCTGTTATTATTTCATTGGGTGTTTCTCCTTTTATATACATATATGTGATCTCCTCTAGTAAAACGAAGGCTCCCCTGAAGGCAGTGACTATTTCACTTTTCTTTTTGAATCTCCAGAAATCGGAGCACATAATAGTTGCCTAATTAATGCTTATTGGTTCATTGACCATCAATGGGGGTAGCCTCCTGAGAGGAGACCTTTCCATTCCCATCCCAACATTCCTCTTGTAGGAGCAGCCTGCCAATGGTGGCCATGTTCTGGGAAATGGGAGGCTGTTCATGTTTCACCAAATATCCATCTCCAATTATCCTCATTAGTGCTTCTGGTTTCCTTGCCCCACCTTCTGAAAGAATGCTGGAGAGGATATTTAGGGGCCCCTTCCTCACGCTGCCTTTGCAGACTGCCCCCTATGAGGAAAGAGCATCCAAATGGGTTTCATACACTTTCCAAGTAGTTGACACATCTTAGCCCTGGCTTCCTTCTGGCATGTACCCCACAAATGCTGCAGACATCACTGATGAGAGCCCAACTCAGGGGATTCTGGCTTCCTAATGGTTTCTTGAGGGAATAAGTAATGAATCTAATTGGAAGCAACCCCTGGATTCCCCACAGGCATACAATGCAAAAGCTGGCTGCTGGGAGAGTAAGTACAAGAGTAAAGGCAAAGAAGTGACTGAGCTAAGTGGGAAGGCATGTATGGTCTACCTGGACACCTCAGAGAGCTTTTGAGAAAAGCTATCTTTGGAAATGAAAATGTGGAACTAGCTGACTCTTGGAAAGACCCGTGCATTTTGGCTTTAGATCTTTCATAAACCAGAGTTGGAAAAATCTTGGACTTAATGTAGCTCCTTCTCTGGGGCTACCTCTCTAGTTCCCACTCCAAATTCTGGCCTGGAAGGACCTTCCCTTTCCCCTTCCCCATTTCTTTAGTCCTCCTTAGTTTTCCCTCTGGGATTGCTTTCTGTTGGGCTCTAAGTACTGGTGACTTTCTAGCATCTCTTAATTAGAAGGGTGCCAATTCCTAAAGCCACCCCATCCCTGAATGATTGATATTGTGCATCTTTTCGCAGATGTCTCTGCTGTTGTTGACTACTACTCCTGTATCCAGTGGATTCTACTATTCACTTTGATGGCTTCTCCAACCATCTGAAGTGACAATCAATTTTCTCCATATAGTTGTCTACCTAGCACCAGGTACAACAACAAAAAGAAACCGAGATGCCAAGGACTCAGGGACACATGGCAGTCAAGTGGGAGAAGGAAGCTTCACCTGGCTCCTCACAGGAGTTTGTGCTTTATTTTCTTCCAAGAAGGAAGAGAGTGAGAGATGAGCTAGTTGTCCCTGTTGTATCTAAACTCAATTCTAGCATGGTATTTCTGAAGTCACTAGTTTTTATAGCTCCAAAGCCCTTTATGAGACTTTTCCCCATTACATTGCATCAAGCTCTCAGTCTGTAATCAGTTCCCCAAAGACCATTCACTGGAACAGAACCAGGAAAGGAATATGTGTGCATGCTGCATGAAACCTAGAAGGAAAGATGAATCTGAGCATGCTCCAATAACTGGGTCCTCACTGGCCAGTTTCCCCCATGACATAAGAATGGTAGGATCTGGGTTTGAATCCTGACTCTGGCACTTACTAGCTTAATGACCATAAGCAAGCAACTTTCTATCCCTGGGCCTAAGTTTCCACTTCTTTAAATGAAGTGGTTCTATCAGATAATATCTTAAGCCCCATCTAGTCCTGATACCTTGTGATCTTAAGTTCTTTGTTACTGGGGCTTGGCTACCCTATCTGTAACCTGAAGGTGTTGGCCTAGAGGGTTCCTTCCAGTTGATAAGCCAGTGATGCTCCTGTGTTTGGGCTCTATGGATATTAGTTGGAAATTTGATTGTAGGATTGTATATTTAAAATAAAAAGGGATCTCAAACTCATCTAGTCCAATCCCCTCATTTTACAGATAAGAATATTGAGGTTTAGAGGGGTTAAATCTTTTGCCTGTGATTCCACGGGTAGTAAGTAGAAGAAGAAGAATTTGTACCTGGGTCATCTTGAGTCTGCATGCCTTCCTTCCACTGTCCCTCTCTGACTCCCTCTATTAGAAGGAAAATTCACAGAACAACCCCACCCCAACCATTTTTAGGGTTGTGCCCAAGGCTTGTGGAGTCTTGGCCATGACTTAAGCCTTTCATTTCTTGGGCTAGGGTGATTTCTCCCTGAAGGCTGGTACCTTGTCTTGCTGATCTTTTAATTTCCCCCAATGCTTAGCTCATTGCCGTGCATGTGGTGGACACAATACATTCTTTTAAAATCATTGGGGATTCATTCATTCATACATTCATTGTTGCACAAACCTTTGTTGAAGTCTTATTATGTGCAATTCTTGGACAGAGAGACCCACCCAGTCAAAAAAGCCAGAATCATGACCCCAGGATAATGCTAGAGAAGTATGCTTCCTACCCTGAGACAGAGAAGTGATATGTGTGTATATGTGTGTGTGTGTGTATACATATATATATATATATGTTGCATATATATGAAATAAGCCATACACTCACTCAAACAGCAAGGGAGTGACTTTTTTAGCCTAAATAGAAACATATCTAATTACCGAAAAGGTAATCATACTCTTCCATGTTACTCTGCCCTGCAAATGTACCTGGAGCCTGTTGTCTGGGTCAAGTGTTACCTGTGACCACTGAATAGGTGTCTGGGGAGTGGACGTGAGCTGGGATGGAGAAAGTGAACTTCAAAATAGCTTTCAGGGCAGTGTTCACATGTGTTGCATATTTAGAAAAAACTTTTAAGGCAATTTAGAAGGCTCTCCTACCCCACAATGTATTTAGGTTTGGGTCTTTTTGGGGGGGCAGGGCATGTTTTTTGGTTGTTCTTAAAGTAAGGTTTTGGTTCTAATTTAGACTTCCAGTTGATTTTGATTAACTGTTTCCTTTGTTATAAGCAAAACCTATTGGGAATGTGGCCATGGTGTATATTAGGGTATTATTCTCTGAAATGAACTGACTAGCTGTGTGATCCTGGGCAAGTCACTTCACCCTGTTTGCCTCAGTTTCCATACATAAAATGAGCTGGACAAGGAAACAGAAAGCCACTCCAGTATCTTTGCCAAGAAAACCCCAAATGGGGTCACAAAGAGTCAGACAGAATTGAAAACTTAACAACATGAAAACAAAAGGCATCAATCTTTTTTTTTTAAGTTAAGCTTTGATAGTTCAAAAGTATCTTTTGGAAAATAAAGAAGTAAAGAAAAATAAAAGAATATGTTTATTTCTGAAAGAAAGGACAATATCCACCAATTCATTTATCCATGAAACATTTACAGTAATTAAGCTATTTGTTTAATCAGACTTTGTTGCCTTTATGGTCCCGAGTGAGAACCGCCAATGATACCTTTTCATTGTAAAATGAATTTCCTTTACAAATTTCACATGTGTTTGTGAATTATATACTGGATTTTTCTAGTAGGGAGCTAATGGTCAATATTTTTAAGGCAACTTAGAACTTAGAGTTAAGCTATTAAATGATTCTACTTAAGGCAAATCAGTTAGTAACAGGGATGAATGAATTTCCTAATAGCTATTCCACATTTATAGGACATTTAACCCAAGCTTCCTGGAGAGACTACTGTTAACTGGTGCTGCTGCAACATTCTTTAGCTGAAGCTTGCAGCTCAGCAAAGTAAGAGAACTGAGGTTCAAAGGCAGGTCAAAGTGCTGATCCAGCCCACACTTCTGAACCTCAGTTTCCCCATCTGTAAAATAACTGACATTTCTATAATATTTTATGTACCTTGTCTCATTTATGCCACCTAACATTCCAGTGGTCATAATGCAGGTATTATCACCCCTGTTTTACAGATGAGCAGTCAGAGGCTCAGAGATTTGCCCTTATTCATATAGCCAGCAAGCAACTGAAGCAAGATTGGAACTCAGGTCTTCCTGATTCCCAGTTCTCGAACTCTAAGTCCTATTTCCAGCAGCTCTATGAGGGTGTGAGCATTTGCTCAGATTTGGTGTTGGAACAGAGCTTTGTAATCTGGAGACTTTTATGGAAATGTCAGCAAAAGAAAGCAAAGGAAAAAAAATCAAGAACCCTTCTTGACTGGTTAATTGACAAAACCACATCTTTCTCTCCGGTTCTGTCCCTCATTGGAATGGGAGTTCCCTGAGGGGGACAGACACGTCTTCTAACTTTTTCTGAATCTCTCGTACTTAGTACTGGGCCTGGCACACAGCTGGTGCCTAATTAAGGCTTGTTGACTGACTAACCTTTGATAGTTGATAGGCTACCAGATTCCTAGAAAAAGAATTGAACCAGGAGCCCTCCCTAGATGCTAGCCTGGCCCCTGGCTCCTCCCCTGACCTTGTGTAACCTTGACCAAAAACTTAAAAGAGCAAACTGTGGGCTGCAGTTTCCTCATCTATAAAATGAGGAAGGAGGATCTGTTGACCTTGATGGGCCCTTCCAGCCTGGAGACTGAAGGGAAGCAAGGTCTTTTAGTTATTTGGGACCTACTAAGAAGCTGGACTGTGGAGACCTAAGAGAAGCAGGCAAGAAATCAGACCATCACTTACTTGGTGGTGTAACTTGTTTTTGGACTCTCCCACAGGAATGGGGGGAGACATAAGGAGCAGAGCCAACCTTCTCCCCAGGCTGTGCTCAGATTCCTGTTTTCAGGATCTAGGGTGGTACCTGCCACCTTGCATGTCCAAAAGCAAAGCAGAGCTGAACTGTTTGACATCTAAAGTCCTTCACAGTTATGATCTGACCCTCTTTTCCAGACTTATTATCATAAATAATAGGTGACTCAATAGTTATGACCTAGAGTCTGGAAGGCCTGAGTTCAAATCAGACTCAGACACATCCTACTCTTTGGGCCCTTCTGTGCACTTGACAGTCCGGCCAGACTAACCTTGTGGCTCTTCACAAAAGGTGTTCCGTCTCCTGTCACACCTTTGCCAAGGTTGTTCCCTATGCCTGGTATGTACTGCCTCCTCATCTCTGACCCTTAGAATATCAAGTTTCTTTCAAAGCTCAGTTCAGGGTCCACTGCCTATTTATGACCTTTCCTTATGCTCCAGTTGCTAATGCCACTGGAACCACTAAAATTACCTTGTATTTATACTTTGTACTCCTTTAGATGACTTCAGATAAGTGTTTACCCAACGGAACTAAGGTCCTTGAGGACAGGGATGGTTTCCTTATTGCCTAGGTATCCCCAGTGCTTAACAAATGCTCGTTGATTAATAGAATCCTCCTGTAGATGCATTTTCTACATGACTGCTTTAACTTCACATTCTGGTGAACATTTACATTCTATTCATAAATCATGATATTAGAGAAATAATCAAAGCAATGAGTTAGATAAAAGGTAAACGTTGTTGATTTCCTCCTCCCTCCCCCACAATGCCTGGCGCATAGTAGGTGCTTAATATATATTATATTAGTTGCTTATTGAACGCTTCTCAACTTGACTGTTGTCAAACTCTCTTATCGAAACAGGGCCTTCTCTCCTCCTGTGTTGGCACCAGGACTATTTCCCTAGCTCCTTATCTTATTTTCTTCAGTCCTTCCCAGGCTTCTAATTACACGGAGTGTTAATTATCTCCTTAATCTTCCTTCCTGCATCCCTTCCCACCCTTTCAACCCTGTGGGTTCATTTGCTCACCCTTCCAGCTCGCTCTTTCTCTCTCTCTCTCTGTCTCTCTCTCTGTCTCTGTCTCTCTGTCTCTGTCTCTCTCTCTCTCTCTTTCTCTCCCTCTCAGCCTCCCTCTCTGTCTCCTTCTTTCATTCTCTCCTTCCTTCCTTCCCTTGTTCTCCCTCTCTTCTTCTCTCTCTCTGTCTCTCTGATGATGATGATATGAGAGAGAGAGAGAGAGAGAGAGAGAGAGAGAGAGAGAGAGAGAGAGAGAGAGAGGAGAGAGAGAGGAGAGAGAGAACAATTTTGCTCAGCAAAGGTCAGACTTAGCCCATTGTTCTGGGCAGCACCCTCAGCCAAAGTATATGCTCTGTCTCCTAGCAGGGAGGATTTGCAGCCATGACATTGAGGGGGCATGAGAAAGGACAGAATGCCAGCCAATCAGTCAGTCAACAAGGAGGGACTTGCCGGGTGCCAGGCACACCGCTAAGCACTGGAGATACAAAGAAAGGCAAAAAATAAAATTTTTTTAAAATGACCCTATCTTAAGAGCCTCCAGTCTAACGAGGGAGAGGCAACATATAAATCAGTAGGTACACAGAAGATATAGATGAAGCAGATCAAAGACCCAAGTCTTTTATCTAAGACTCACGTCAACAATCATTCATGAAGCACCTACTGTGTCCTAGATACTGTGCTATCAGGCTACAAAAAGATGGCAAAACAGCCCCTGCTGGCCAGGGGCTCACAGTCTGATGGGGAAACCATCTGCAAATACCTAGGTGGTGGTGTTCTGTGGTTTCATTTGTGTTCTACTATTTATGATCCTATTTGGAGTTTTCTTGACAGAGATACTGGAGTGGTTTGCCATTTCCTTCTCCAGCTCATTTTTATAGATGAGGAAACTGAGGCAAAAGAGGTTAAATGACTTACCCAGGGTCATGCAGCTAATATGTATCTGAAGGCGGATTTGGACTGAGGAAAAGTAGTCTTCCTTACTCCCAGCCCAGCAGTCTGTCCACTGTGCCACTGGTACATATAAGTTAGAGACAAAGTTAGTTGAAATAACCTCAGAGAGAAGTGATGAGCATTAACTGTATGTCTCTAATAAAAGAATAGATTAAAGACACAGAATGGTAACTTGCTTAACTCCTCACAATCCATAGTTTAAAAGACACAACACTGACAAATCCCATCAACACAGGATCCTCTTTACCATTACAGGGCTTCATAGGTTTGCTTGATGTTCAAGTTCCTCCTGTTATTTATATCAGATTCAAAATTGCTTTCTATCCAACCTAACGTCTAAATCTAGAGCCAGTTGGCCAAGTGTAAGAGAGGGAAAGGCATCAGCAGCTGAGGGAATAGGAAAAGTGAACTGCAAAAGGTGGGACTGAGGGGAAAGGGCTGACTAGGCCTTTTGACTCAGAGGGACAGTAATTGGGGTTGGACCCTTTCCCAGCAGAGCTTCAATGCACCCTTGCCTTGAGGTCTTCTTCTAGTCCCAAGGTCCCTAAACCTTCTCCCAGTCTCTGGGTTAGGTGCAGGTAGAAGGGATTCTCCAGGAAAACTCCTCTGTCTCCTCCTAGGGGTTGGGGCCCATTGACTGTTCAACTTGTCAATTATCCAAGGTGGGTTGCCTCCTCCTTCTGGGTGTGACTGCTCCCATGGCAGGTTGTCCTTTGTCCCGTCCCCCTCCCCTTTGCCCCATTTGCCAATTCCTAGTTGCAGCTCTGCAAAAACAAAACCAAAGCAAACCAAAAAAAAAAAAATGGCTGAGGAAGATATAAATGAATCAGTGCAAAGTAAAGAAAGGATCAAAAGAAAAGAATGTATTTTGGGTCTATGCAAATTATAGTAGAAACAAGCGAAATCCCCCCTCCCCCCAATACACAGAATGGGAAAGGTTGGGAAGGGGGTGAGAAAGCAGGAAGCCCCAGTCAGTTCAGTTTTGTCTGGCTCGAAGGGCTCCTCTCCCTCCATACAATGACAGCTGGAGATGATCCCTCTCCTTCCCCAAGAAAGCTCTGGGGATTTCGCCACCCTGAAGCACCCTTTCTTCTCTCTGGTTTGAGGTGCGGGTCCAATGAATCAGTCAGGTGGGAAATAAACATCCCTTCACACCCAAGATCCCCTGGGGCCCAGCTGAACAGCCAGCCTGGGAAGCAGACATGAGGGATCATGCTTGGCCCTGAAGACAGGACTAGGAGCACAAAAGTAGGATGTATCTGAGTCTGAATTTGAACTCAGGCCTCCCTGACTCCAGCTCAGAGCTGTCCTCTCTATATAATTGTGCTTCTTTCTCTGAGTTTCCTCACACGTATGGATTGGGTTTTCCTTCTCTGGGTACATGCTGTTTGCCGCTGCTCAAGGCCAGGCACCTTTCACTGGGGCTTTGTATCTCTCCTCTGTACCTTGCCTGCTGCCTGCAACATGGCAGGGCCTTAGCAAATGCTTGTTGGTGGGTGTGGGTTGATTGCTTCAGGTCCAGGAGGTTCTTTGAGTCTTTTCAGCTCTAGCAGCTTAAACTCTGCCTAAGATGTTGGACATACAACCTGCAGGAGGCTCCTGTCCAAGTGCCCCCACATCTCCCTCGCCTCTATCTTTCCTGCTCGCTTTAGGTAAGGAGTCAATGGTTGATTTCCAGGTAGAAGACTCCTGGATCTCCATCCTCCCAGTTTCAGGGAGACCCAGGATATCGATCTGCCTTCTATCATTCCATTGCGCTGTACAGTTCCACCCACACTTAACCCCTAGTTGGTGTATTTGTGTAGACATCTGAGGTCATGCATTTGGGGGTGGGGGAGGGCTGGATCCTTTCATAGATTGGGTCTCCTTCAAATTTCTAAGTGTTTCTATCATTCTTTTGCCTGCCCTTCTCTGACTCAACGGTCAGATAGATGCAGGCAGTTTTCTCTCATCTTGTGCTTCTGTCTCCTTTAAACCTTTTTACGAAGGAGGAAACTGAGTCACCAAGCAGGTAAATGACCCATCCAGGGTCATACAGGTGACAGAGTAGGGAAACACCTCCCCCTTCCCCCCACCCCAGATTTCTATACTCCTTCTTTGTTTTTTTTCCTTAGTCCACACTCACAATTTCCATTGGTAGTGAAGACACATTTTAGAAACAGGTTTAGCAGAAAGGGGGTGAAAGTCTTCTCAATAACGAATTCCTTCTAGGACAGCCTCTCAGGATGTAGTGCTAGGGCTTGGCACTCTGGCTTCCTCCCTCTGGCCCCACCCATTCAGGCCAGGCCACTGAGAGTAAGACATGGTAGATACAATTACAGAAGGGATTTCCGAAGGCAGAGAAGTTGAGGTGCCGGCATCAGCACAGGATGGTGTGATATAAGGGATGGAATTTCTACTGTGCCTCTCTGGTCAGGGAGCCTGCTAATTAGGAGGCACTAAGCAGCAACACAAGGCATGGTGTCATGTTTTCAAAAGCAACTTCTCATGAAAAAGAATCCGAGATGGGGCAATTTTGCAATTTTTCTATTAAATGGTTTGTTTTGGTGTAACTGATGCTTCTGGATAACCCTCCCTCATCCCATCCCCAAATCCCCTTTCTACTATGAAAATGAAACAAAACTGCCTGATCACGGAAATGCTGGCTCAGGCCGAAAGGGACTGCAAAGGTCAGTTAACTCAACCTGCTCATTTTACAGATGAGGAAACCGATACCTGGAGAAATTAAATGGGATCATATATGTACAGCACCTGGCAAACCTAAAGGTGCCCTAGAAATGCTAGCTATAATAATAATGCTTATTATTGTAATGAACATCATCACTATTATTTTCCCAAGCACATGCAGGTTTTGAATCCAAGCCCTTGGGTACCTGCTCTAAAATACTGTATCATGCTGCTTCTCCAGTGGTGACTGTAACTTACAGCTTGGGACTTTCCAATTTTATAGTTTTCTCTTTCTTAGAATCTAAGCTGTAGCCCTGTTTCATCCCCTCCCCGCAAGCTGCTTTCCCAACTCCCACCCACATGGGTCCTCAGAAGGCAGCTGCCCACTTCTCCCTTCAGGGTTCCAGGGCTGAAACAGAATGAATGAAAGGGAACAGAGTGGAATAATCTTGTGAATGTCAACTGCAGTTAGACTGGGAGGAGTGTTCAATGCCAAACTGAAGAGTCTCACCCATTTGTTTCTCCCTACAGAAGACCTTCCATTTCCAGCCTCCATGCTTTTGTACCCCAGTCCAGGAATCCTCTCCCTCCTCACCTCGACTGTATCTTATCTCCCTTTATGACTCAGCTTGAGTCACCTCCTTCTCTCAGTAAAACAGAAGTTCTGGAGTCTCATTTTGTATTTGTAGTCCCAGGTCTCCCTTTTCCCAGCCACCCTTAAAGCAGTTTTTCCTCTTTGAAAGCTGTGAGGGAAGAGAGAGAATCATCTCCTTGAACTTTGTTTGCAGTAGCTCCAACCCAGGAACCAATTAATTCAATGCTTTGTCACCAAACACTAGACACAGGAAGGATTTAGAGGCTATCTAAATGCTCACAGTGTGTGTGTGTGTGTGTGTGTGTGTGTGTGTGTGTGTGTGTGTGTGTGATTTCACACATGCTGTAAGGTTGGGCCCTTCCTAATCATTCCTTCCCTCCTCCACATTACACCATGATCTTATCTACTCTTTCTGTATCTTGTATATATTTACATATGTACATATAGTGTGAGAAATGATTATTAATAACCAGTGTCTCAGGGTTCTCCACTTTTCTAAATTCCTCATTTTAAAAGGTTCCCTTTTCTTGAAGGATGTTACTGATAATGAGACTGTATTGACTACTTAATCAGAGTCCCAACCCAAGCAATTTAGGTTGCAAGCAATTTAATCTATGGGGAAGCCCATAGCATTCTACTCAAGCTTGGATGGAGACAGATTCTTTTGTCTAGATAGCCTAAGGCTGGGAGTGGTCTGGCACAGTGATCTAGGGGTAATCTAAGTAGAAATAATTTCTCTGTGAAAGGGTCACTCTCTGCCCCATTGGCCACCTACTGTTTCAAAGGGTATACAAACTGTAAGCCCCACTGCCATGAGGTCTTTGGTCTAAGAGAGATGGCCAAATGACCATACTTTAGTAATAACCTACTGGCCTTACTAATAAAATGATTAAATTACCCAGAAACTATGTCTCTTGAACTTTTTTTAACATCACCGTAGACATCCTCACCCCCCACCCCCAGAATATAAAATCCTTGAAGGCAGGGGTTGTCCAGGCTTGTCTTTGCTCCCTCTTCCTAGGCTTTAGTTTCCTCAACTGTAAAATTCCAGGTTTTTTTAATGGTCTCTCATGTCCCTTCTTTCTCTAGACCCAATCATGCTTCAACCCATCTCCTCATCATGACCCCTATCGAAGAGGGAGGGCAAATCTGGAAATGATGAAGGATCCTGGAATTATAATTGTGGGACCATAGTTCTGGAATTGGAAGGGACCTTAGAAGTCACCATGCCCAACCCCCATATTGCACAGAGGAGGACAGGAAGGTTCAGAAGGATCTTGTCCATGGTTATACATATAGTAAGTAACTGAGAGAGCATTCAAACCTGGGTCCTTGGACTCCAGAACCAGAATTTTTGTTCTCCATCAGATTCAACTGACAAACTGGATGACAGTAAACCAGAAGAAGGCAAGAAAATGGAAGCTGCACACCATCCTATCCATGCCAAAAAAAGCAAAGGAGACTGGCTGGAATGGGGTTAAACAAGGAAAGGTGGTGTGAATGGGAACAGATTTAGTGAAGATTTCTCAGGGATATGGAATTTTCTCCCTAGAGTACAAGAAACCTTAGGCCCAGGTTTCGATTCCTCCGAAGTCAAGTGATTTCCATATAAGGCTATGTGGTGCATTAGGATCAATGATTGGATATGACTCACTAACTCCTCAATACCTAATTTGCATATGCGCATGCAGTCTGCAGTCCTCACATAGGTCCACCTGATTTGCATAAGTTCTCAATGCCCAATTTGCATGAGTTGTCAATGCTTCATTTGCATATATTTTCAATGCATAATTTGCATATAATGATGTGTATTTTCGCGGGCTTTGTAACCAGGGAGTGGGAAATTTGAACCAAATTCCAAAAGAGATTGGTTAGATTTTGCACTTAGAACAAGACCTTGCTTCTCAGCCAGTGAGAACAATGGGTCTGCAGTGGAGGGGCATTTCCGAGTCAAGGTCTATATAAATTGCCATTCTGCTTCTGTAAGGCGCCTCCCAGTTCCAGCTTTTCTGGTGAAAGGGGTCGCCTGCTTCTCGAGAGAAGCAAATAAAGGAGATTTTCTGTTTTTACTTTGAGACATCTTTGAGCAGTCAATCTGAGTAAAGTGGGGGGTTTATGCTATCCCATACATGGTGATAGAAGAAGGAAAATGATTTCATTGAAGGGGAGAAAATAATCTGAGCAAATGATGCTTTCAGTCATGTATACAATAAGTATATATGCAGAAATGTGAACATATGGGCTTCAGGGGACTGAGGAAACTCTCCATTGATGCAGATCAGCAACCTGTCTTTGTCAGTGTTCTAGGGACCTGATTAGTATGGGTCAAAGACAAGACTTGAACCCAGGCATCATGGTGAAGTTGGAACAATGTTGAACTTGACCCTGTTTTTTATTCCTGACTTTGCTACTTCCTATGAGACCTTGAACTAAGATCCCTTGGTGTAACTAGGCCCTCCTTTGTTTATCTGTTAACTAGATGGCTTGGGAAGTCCTTTCTGGAGCTCTGATTCCAGGATGCCCAATTTCTAATTTCACCTCAGCCATTTGTATAACCTTGGGTAAGTCACTTAAACTCCTCTGGGTCTCTCCACATCTGCAATGATAATAATAGTGCCTATCTCACAGAGTTGTGAGGGTCTAATGAAATATTTGTAAAGTATTTTGCAATCCTGATTGTGTCTGTCCTTTGCTCTCAAAGAGGACCATGACATCAAGATTCTGACATAACTTGCACTAGACTTTGTGTAAGGGAGGGCTGTGCAAGGTCACCAACCTCACTTTCTTCTCCTGAGCCATCTGGGTCTGATGGGGTACGAGCCCAAGCTGAGACCTTTGTCCCTTGGACCAGGAGGGGTTTTGTCCCATTTGTCTGAAGGGACCTGGAAAGCTTGGCCTTGGGGAGCTCCTTGGATTCCCCTTATTTGATTTAGCATTCTCTTGAGGTCAGGATAGCCCAGCCTGGATACCCTCTATCTTATCGAAATCCTATTGTTTAGATGGCCACTACTTAGCATTCTTTTGATATTCCTTACCTTTGATCCTATTACGGCCACTACTTAGCCTTACTTCCCCTATCAAGACCATCTCTAGGGCTCCAGACTACTTGGCAACACCTGGAATCTTCCCTCAGTCTTTTTCTCTATTTAAGTTCTATCTCACCTTCAGGAAGGTGCTCAGATTCAATCCAGTTCAGACTGTCTAACTGAGATTCTATCTGGCCCACTTCTTAATACAAGTGTTACAAATGCTTAGGCTCCTTAAGAGTCAACCTAGTATGGTGAATCTTTAATAAACTTTGTTTTTCTTTGGCTTTAAGAGGGCTTGTGTAGAATTCATTCGAGTAGGACCTGGAATGTTGGTATTTTAGGGTCCCCAGCAACCCCAAACCTCAACAGGTCCAGTGGCCTGATCTTGCAACCCTGAAAAAGCTACATAAAAGCTAGCCATTGTTATTGTTATTATTACGGGATTATTATTTTAGGTTTTGATGACTAACAAGTGGGTGAGGTCTGAGAGTCTGGCCTCTAGGTGATGTTTGGGGGAGTCAAGTCGTGGCCAGAGCAGATACAAAGGCCTTTCTGTGGGTCCTGGAGCAGACTGTCATCCATGAAGTCCTTAGGAAATGAGGTCACTACAGAATCAGTTTATTTATCAGATGAGGGGAATGGGCTTGAAGATCTTCAAACATTTTCTCACTTTAATAATGATTCTGTTTTTATAAGAGAATCAAAAGCCAAGAAGATAAATGATTCAAAACAGGTTTCCAGACTCCTCCAGGGATGAGTATCAAACAGCCCAAATATCTTGCATGTTCTGGACCTACATTTTCAGGGTGGCCTCGATGTTTGAAGGGAGCAGTGATGACCTCGAGGCACAGGCAGCTGCTGGATCTTTAAAAATTCAAATAAGCTCAGTCGGTTTAACTTAGGAAATCATCCAGATCCTTAAGCTTTTCCACAAGGTGTATGGGGTGTGGGGTGGGGGAATCTTGGCACTTATAGGGTTAAGCCTCAGTGAACTAGAAAGTCTATTTGATCACAGTTTCTGAGTGGGAAAGGACTTCTAGTCCAGCAAGTTCCTGAGTAAGAATCCTCTCTACAATATAATAATAGCAATGATATTAGCTAATATTTTAATAGTTTTAAAGTTTGCAAAGAACTTTACATGTGTTAACTCTTTTGATCCTCATAACAACCTGGTGAGGCAGGTATTACTATTATCCCTAGTTTACAGATAAGGAAACTGAGGCTAAGAGAGATTAGTGACTTGCCCAGGGGCATACAGGCAACAAGTGTCTGTGGCATCTCAGTGACACCAAATCCTCACCTCTATCTACAGGGCCATCTAGCTGCCACAGCATCCTTGACCACTGGTCTTCTAACTTTCACCTACATATTATTGATGTGGATGGACTCCATTGTAGACAGACTGGCCCATGGGTTTTGTGGGAAGACAGATATCTGATCTGGTTGTGGAACTGCTCTGTTTCTACCACCCAGCAGATTAGGAGATGGGACTTAGCTGCCCTGCCCAGTAGCGTAGTGGAGGAGGAGGAGGCAGGTTCGGGAACAGCTAGGCTGAAGAATCCCTCCCTCACCTCTAAGGGAGGTAAATAAGCTAGAATTATGTAGGGTTATGATGCTCTTTTAGTGGTTTGAAAGAAAAGTCAATTTTCCTGCTTGCTCTGGGTGGGATGTTAGCTTAGTCTCGCCAGCTTAGCACCTTTCACCAGATGTTAGCTGTACAAAAGACAGTCATGGGTAGCAAACAGTCATATTTACACAAGCAAACAGTGAAACAGAAATAGGAGATAGATTACATAGATATATAGATTAGTGAAGGCAATATAATAGGAGTAAACGAAGTCTTTCCCTTGAGAACTGTTAAGAAGAGAAACGTCTCACCAGGCTCTGGGCCAGCAGATGCTGAGAGTCAAGGTATGTGTTGGGGGTGATGGGGGGCCATCTCCACATGTCTGTGGCTCCATGGATGGCATGGGTTGTTCCTAAATCTGTACCTTGCTTCTCAACTGCCTCTCCATGTCTTGCTTCAGGTCTAAACACTGAGTATCCTAGCTGAAAGAATCACAAATCTCTCCTGCAGGAAACTACACCTTCTTAGCCGGGGGTGGGGTGAGAGGTAGCCCATTCCATTTTGTATTAGCTCAGATCACATTTTCTCTGACATCCAGCCTCAATCCTTTGTTTTGCAGTTTCCCCCCTTTGTCCCTGATTCTGCCTTGTGGGGCCACAGAAATAGTCACCCATGCTCACCATTGCCCTTCAAATACTTGAAGGTAGTTATTCCATTTCTCTTTCCCCAATCCCTTCTCCACATAAAACTCATCCACTTCCCACAACAGATTGTCATATGACCTGATTTTGAGAACCATGAGCATCCCCAAGATCAACCTGCCTTCTCTGGCTTCCATGAATTAAGAATGGTCGTTCCTCAAGCCTGGAATGCTCACTGTCCTCATTTCCAGCCCCCTATCCCCCATCCTTTTTCATCTTTCAGGGCTTACTTAGCTTGTGAAGATCCTTCTCTGCTGAGCTTTCCCTGATCACTTCCAATTGATTCCAATTCAATGCAACCAACAATAGTGCCTAGTAGGTGTCAGCTACTGTACGAGTTGCTAGAAATAGACAAAAATGCCACACACACCCCTTCCATGGGAGTAAGCAGAAACAGCTGTTTTTACTAGGGTCTCAGTAACCCTGGTGAATAGCACATAGTAGGCACTTAGTAAACAGCTGCTGACTTGAATGAAATGCCAACTAATTAAGGTGCTAGATGTAATAAATGAAGATAAACAAACAAAACAGGGAACAGTTTAATCTCCTAGTCATAAATGCATCGAGACAGATGGTGTTGGTTCACAGAGCTGTGAAGTTTTTAGCTCACAGGGAGACGTAATATCCATTCTAGGATGAAAACCCAGCTTGAAATTCGAGGAGGAAAATGGGCTTGTCATCATTGGAGAAGGGCAGGTAAGAGAATAATCGTCCTGTTAACCTAGTTACAGCTGGAATAATATTCACCAGGCACCCGGGGGTAGCGGCAGGAAAGAAATACAAGGAGAAGGACGCTTTCAAAGCTTAGCCTCTGCTACTTTGTGTAGGGAGTTGGCGGAAGGAAGGAACTGTTGGCCATGGGGACAGTCCCCCACACTCAGTCAGAGCTGGGGCCTCTTCTCTGGGATCCTCTCCATTCTGGGCAGCCAATCCACAGTGTTTCTCTGTCTGCTAGATCAGACATAAGAAAGCAATCAGATGTTCTAGAGTGAGAACCCACCTTCCTCTCTAAAAGTCAGGACCTTGACTGGCCTTGTCCAAGTGCTTTGCTATGATAGAGAAGGCAGGGCTGCAGTTAGGTGGCAATGTGGCTAGAGCACTGATTTTGCAGTCAGGAGGAGCTGAGTTCCAATCTGGCTCTGTGAATCTGGCCCATATTTAACCTCTTTTAATCTCTCTTTCCTTATATGTAAAATGGGAAGAATAATAGAATTACTTACAGGGTTGTTTTGAGATCCAGATGAAAACACCATGATGATGATAATGATGATGATGATGTACCAGTAACAGAGACTAAGAGCTGGTGAAGCTGAACTGAGTCCAAGGGCAGCCTCTCCCCAGGACCTTCACTAACCTCCCTTCCTTTTCCTCCTATGACCTAAAGCCCATGACGCAGAAGATCCAACAATCTCCGTGGTTATAAAGTTCCATTGATTCTCCACCCTCTCTGATCCTATTAATGCTGCAGCATTCCACACCTTAAGCCTTCCAGAGTTGAGTTAAGGGGAAGGTGGGTGGTGCAATGGATAGAGTACCAGGTCTGCAGTCTGGAAGACCTGAGTTCAAATCTTGCCTCAGACAAGGCAACTTACTAACTTTGTGACCCTGGGCAAGTCACTTAACTCCTATTTGCTTCAGTTTCCTCATCTATAAAATGGGGATAATAATAGCACCTACCTCCCAGGAGTGTGAAGATCGAATGAGATAATACTTTATTTGTCTTTATTGTCTTAGCACAGGGCTTACACATAGTGCTATGTAAATGTTAGCTATTATTAAAATGAGCCATATACAGTGAAGGCTTTTTGTTCTGTACATTTCATTACCCCTTTGGCAAAATCTCCTTTAATTCTGGAAACAGCTGGAAAGGACTCAGACAGCTAAACATAGTTTGAAAACTGGCATTGGGAATTTTGATGATGGAGGAAAGGAAAGAAAAAAGACAAAGATTTAGGGTTTCAATCTATGCCTTGGCATCTTCAGACTTTCTAGTGGATTGCAAATGGGAAAAGCAAGGCTGGCACAGCCTTAGGCTGACCTCCAGAGTTTATTATTCACTACAGAGAGATGAGGTTCATTTCCAGGGTCTTGGGGGCAGCTGTCTGAGCATGGGTGTGTTTGGGAGGGGGCTGGAAGCAAGGGGCCAGTCCTGAGGCTGCTCACAGAGCTCAGAAATTCAGCAAGCAAGAGAAAAGGAAACAGGTATACACACACACACACACACACACACACACCCCTATTCTGGGCTGGAGGGTTTGAATCTATGATGCCATTGGTCTTGGGCACTCTGCCCTCTCCAGCATAGATGGGCACCAGCTTAGTGACTTCTGGTCAGAGAGAGCTGCGTGGGGCCTTGAGAAGCAAAATAAATTTGGCCAACATCACCTAGCCAGTCTGTGGCCAAAGCAGGGCTGAAATCCAGGTCTTCCTGACTTCCACACACAGCTTTCTCTGTATGAAGTCAATCTGTTCTCTCTCTCTTGGAATATATATATGCTACTAATCATTTAGCAAGCAAGTAAAAATGTCATAGACATGTACATGTGGGTGTATGCTAACAGAAATATTTCTTGATTGGATGGAAATATCCTATACAGCGATAAGCTTTTTCATTTATATTAAATATACATGATCTGAACTCACAGCCGATGGAACAGTCACTCTTTGGGGCTATAATTTCCCCCCCAAATTATGACTGAACCTGCTGGCTTTCTCTAACCTCTCAGGCTTCAGGATGCCTCCCTTCAGGAGTTGAGTAGAAAATAGAAAACAAATCAGCCAGCGTAATGAGAAGGGATTGGATTCCAATCCTGTCTAGATATTTAGGTAACCAGTATGACTTTCCCAGAGCTATGGCTTCTCCAGTTGTAAAGGGATGTGAAAGCTGTCCTTGCCAGTAGCTTGCCCTGCTGGGTCTTGTGAGCGAATGTTCTTCTGAGATGCCCTATGCTCCAATGTCCTGTGAAATGACTTTATGAAAGGTTCCATCTCCATTTTTCCCAGCTTTCCCAGGAGGGAATCTCTATTCTCCCAATCTGGGAAGAGAAGAAATCCTTTCTCTGGTCCCTGCAATTGTTCCTGGTCTCAGCTGTTTGAGAAGCTGGGTCTAGACAGCTCACTGAGCATCTGAGATGCACCAAGACATGTAAAAACACCTTGAGTCAGAGAGATCATCTTGTCTGCTTGCCAGCCTGCTCTACAGCGCGCTCCTTCCGGATCCCAGGCTTCACACTGGGACGGACAGATAGAGACAGCCATGCTATGTCCAGTCAGCTCTCCTTAAACGTGCAAGGTTCATTTGGTCCACCTTCCAATCTCCAGTTTGCCCTTCTCCTTTTATCCACCATATATATGTGGACAGAGAGTTGGAGTGGGAGTCAGGAAGACCTGGATTCTAGTCCTGCCTCAGATCCATGCTGACCATGTGACCCTAGGCAAGCCATTTTCCAAGGCAAGTCATTTTTGCCTCTGGATGCAGAGGAGGGGCCGACCTGCATTTGTAAATGGAGCTCTCTCCCTAAACTGAAGAAATTGTAGGTGCTATTATCTGCAATCGCACCCATTTCACTGGGATATTTTTTGTTAGGATCCAACAGATAACTCTGTAAAGCACTCTGTGAACTTGAAAGTATCTAAAAATGTGAGCTTATTAATAATTTATTGAAGAATTATTAGGACCACTAACAATAGCTGGCATTTAGAGGCAGCACTGTTACCTTAATGCTCACACTGGAATAAGAAAACCATTTCTATTACTCCCATGTAATATTTATAAAGTATTTTCCTCCCAACAACCCCAGGGAGTAGGTAGTACAGTCTTACCAAGGAGAAAACTGAAGCAAGGAAAGTGGGCACAGCCTTTCCAGATCACACAGCTGGGAAGGGCAGGAGTTGGGATTTGAAGCCAGAAGCCTAATGAACTTTCAACTACACCCTGGCTGAATATAACACTGCCAATCAAAGTTAATAAAATTCCAATTCTTTGTATTTGCATAATATCTACCTCTCATTAGCTATAAAGCACTTTATAGATGTTTATATTCTTTTTAAAGGTCTAATAAATTTCCACAGATTCCCTAGGACTAAAGAGAGATGGGTGGTAGCATTCCTAATTAAAAAGGAGGTGATTACATCTGGTCTGGAGTCACCATATTAAAAGAGCTTGGAATAAAACTCAGCAATCTGTGCTGACTTTGTTGGCTCAAGTTGTTTATTTATTAAAGGGGGGAAAACAGACACAGGTTTTTGCCATTGCCCTTTTAAATGTAAAAATAACAAAATTAATGAGATATAAAGTTGAATGGGCAAAACAAGGCGAGAGTTTGACTGAGTTGAACTTGACTGAGTGGGCAGTGGGGAGCCATCATAAGATCTTGGCTGGGTGGCTTCATGAAATCAAAACTATTTGTAGGACCTTTTTGGGATTTAGAACCAGGAGGGACCTTAGAAGTCAACCACCCTTATACCCTCAATTTCCAGATGAGAAAAATGAGGTCCAGAAGCTTTGATTGATACAAGGTCACACAGGGAGTGGGTAGCTGAATCAGTATTTGACTCCACATATACAATTCTTTCTAGTCCATATTTTGAAAATGAATGAAATCTTTGTGCTTTTTAGACTCTCTCTGGACTGTAAGTTCATGCCAGCTGAAGGGCAGTTAGTAAAATCAAAGCTGATTAAAGAGAAGACCGGGGAAGGGCAAAGAGGATGATGGTATAGTGGAGTCAGGAAAATCTGGGTTCAAATCCTGCCTCAGACACTTTTTTTAATAATATAAATTTATTTATTTAACTTATTACATTCATTTTCACAAAATTTTGGGTTCCAAATTTTCTCCCCATTTGTCCCCTCCCCCCACCCCAATACACCAAGCATTCTAATTTTCCCTATCACCAATATGCCCTCTCTTCTATCATCCCTCCCTTCTCTTGTCCCCATCTTTTATCCTGTAGGGCCAGATGACTTTCTATTCCCCATTAACTATATTTCTTATTTCCTAGTAGCAAGAACAATACTCAACAGTTGTTCCTAAAACTTTGAGTTCCAAATTCTCCCCATCCCTTTCTCCCTACCCGTTCCCTTTGGGAAGGCAGGCAATTCAATATAGGCCATATCTGTGTAGTTTTGCAAATGACTTCGATGATAGTCATGTTGTGTAAGACTAACTGTATTTCCCTCCATCCTATTCTGCCCCCCATTGTTTCTATTCTATCTTTTGATCCTGTCCCTCCCTGAGTGTTGACTTCAAATTGCTCCCTCCTCCCATTGCCCTCCCTTCCATCATCCCACCCTGCTTATCCCCTTCTCCCCCACTTTCCTGTATGGTAAGACAGGTTTTCATACCAAAATGAGTGTGCATTTTATTCCTTCCTTTAGTCGACTGTGATGAGGGTAAACTTCATGTTTTTTTCTCAGCTCTCCTCTTTTTCCCTCCACTAAAAAGTCTTTTGCTTGCCTCTTGAATGAGATATAATTTACCCCATTCCATTTCACCCTCTCTCCTCCCACTACATTTCTCTCTCACCATTTACCTTAATTTCTTTTAAGATATGGTCCCATCCTACTCAATTCACTCTGTGCTCTCTGTCTCTGTGTGTGCGTGCATGTGTGTATGTGTGTATGCATGCACGCATGTACATGTGTGTGTGTGCGTGTGTGTGTGTGTACGTCTGTGTGTGGTCCCACCAACTACCCAGATACTGAAAAGTTTAAGAGTTACAAATATTGTCTTTCCATGTAGGAATGTAAACAGTTCACTTTTGGTAAGTCCCTTATGACTTCTCTTTGCTGTTTACTTTTTCATGCTTCTTCTCATTCTTGTGTTTGAAAGTCAAATTTTCTTTTCAGCTCTGGTCTTTTCATCAAGAATGCTTGAAAGTCCTCAATTTCATTGAAAGACCATATTTTCCCCTGAAGTGTTATACTAAGTTTTTCTGGGTAGGTGATTCTTGGTTTGAATCCTAGTTCCTTTGACTTCTGGAATATCCTATTCCATGCCCTTCAATCCCTTAATGTAGAAGCTGCTAGATCTTGTGTTATCCTGATTGTATTTCCACAATACTGGAATTGTTTCTTTCTAGCTGCTTGCAAGATTTTCTCCTGGACCTGGGAATTCTGGAATTTGGCCACAATGTTCCTAGGAGTTTCTCTTTTTGGATCTCTTTCAGGCGGTGATCGATGGATTCCTTCCATATTCATTTTGCCCTCTGGTTCTAGAATATCAGGGCAGTTTTCCTTGATAATTTCATGAAAGATGATGACTAGGCTCTTTTTTTGATCATGGCTTTCAAGTAGTCCCATAATTTTTAAATTGTCTCTCCTGGATCTATTTTCCAGGTCAGTTGTTTTTCCCATGAGATATTTCACAATCTCTTCCATTTTTTCATTCTTTTGGTTTTGTTTGGTGATTTCTTGGTTTCTCAGAAAGTCATTAGCCTCCATCTGTTCCATTCTCATTTTGAGAGAACTATTATCTTCAAGGAGCTTTTGAACCTCTTTTTCCATTTGGGTAATTCTGCTTTTGAAAGCATTCTTCTCCTCATTGGCTTTTTGAACCTCTTTTTCCAATTGAGTGAGCCTATTTTTCAAGGTGTTATTTTCTTCAGCATTTTTTGGGGTCTCCATTAGCAAGGTATTGATCCATTTTTCATGCTTTTCTTGCATCTCTCTCATTTTCCTTCCCAGTTTTTCCTCCACCTGTCTAACTTGCTTTTCAAAATCCTTTTTGAGCTCTTCCATGGCCTGAGCCCACCGGACATCCACCTGGGATGTCTGGGATTTAGAGGCCCCAACCTCCACGTCTTTCCCTGATGGTAAGAATTGTTCCTCGTCATCAGAAATGAAAGGCGGGAACATCTCTCCCCCAAGAAAGTAGCTTTCTATGGTCTTATTTTTCTTCCCTTTTCTGGGCATTTTCCCAGCCAGTTACTTGACTTCTGAGATTCCTGTCCACCCCTGCCTAGATCTGCCCAGCTAGTGCTTGGGGTTTGAGATTCAAATGCTGCTCCCCAGCCTCAGGGCTTTCAGTGGCAGGCGGGGCTGCTATTCAATGTGAGTTTAAGTTCTGGTGCTTGGGTGGGGGCAGGGCCACCTCCCAGACTCAGTTCCCTCAGGGGGTTTATGCAGAGATGTTCAGTAATGGCCCTGAGCTCCTGCCTGCTTGGGGAGTCCCAGGGTGCCGCTGCCTCTGCTGCTGCCTCCCGAGGGGGCCCGAGTCACGGAGACACCCCGCTCCCCCTTGGCCAGCCCAGAAGTCTCTCTCACTGACCTGGAGCACCTGTGGGTGGAGGGACCTTCATGGCCGCTGGAGGTTCTGTCCCTGAAGCCTGCTTGGATCTGCCCCTCTGGGGCCGTGGCCAGGGCAGCGCAGGGGTGGGCTCCACGTCCGCAGTGCGGCGGACCCCTGAGGATGGCTTTCCAGGGCTCTCTGGAATGGAAATCTCTTCCACTGTGTTTCTCTGCGGCTTGCAGTGCTCCAGAATTTGTGGGGAGTTCTTTTTACAGAAAATTTATGGGCTGTGGGTTCGGAGCTAGCATACCTGAGTCTTTCTACTCCACCATCTTGGCTCCTCCCTCAGACACTTTCCATGTGACTCTGAATAGGTCATTTAACCTTTGTGAGTATAAGTTTTAGAATCAAACCATGCTGTGTTAAGTGAAAACAGAAAGCAACTAATCCTAACTCAACTTCCCTGATATCATACCACTCCAGGTCTCATCTGTAAAATGGGCTACTTGGACCATCAGTTTTCTGAAGCCCCTTCCAGCCCTAGCTGAGTAGCCCTTGTCAACATCATAGAAATGACTCAGAGACCTACAATATGTAGGGAGAAAAACAGTGGCTGCAGTGTCCTACACTCTCCATATATCTTTTTTAAAATTACTTTCCTACATCTGATATATTTAAAGACCTAGGCTGGGAGCCCAGGGTGAATCTGAATGATGGTGATAGATTTCGGATGCATTTCTATTAAAATAGCTGTGTGGCAATTTTCTTACTTAAGGCAGCCTTATCTGTAGACTAGAGAAACACATAAATCCACCCCTCCTCTCTCCCCTTTAGCAATTCACAAATTTACTTTTGCCCAAAGGCCCTAATCTCACCCAACCATACTGCCAACCTAGTGGGAGGGCTAAGAGGAAGAAATCACTTGGCTGAAATTCGAAATATCTTTAATTCTCTCATGGAAATGGATTCCCATGGATACCTATAAAAGCTCCAAATGCCTATATATTTGATTGCTAGGTCATGAATGGGGCCCAAAGGTGTATCTGGTTAGGCTGAGGATTCCCAAAGGATGCCACTGGTACCTGCTGTGCCCTAAACAAGTTTTGAGCAGGGAACTCAAGTGGGGATAGTGAGGGACTTGAGAGTCAGAGGAGATCCTATGTGACACTAAACAAGGTCTCCTTTCTGGGGGCCACTGTTTCCTCATCTGTAAGATGGGGAAGGAGAGGATTGATTTAGATGTTCAGTTAGTTACTTATCCTTTGTTGCAGTTAGGGTACAGTGTGCTGACTGGGGCTGATCAGACCCATATGAGCTTGAAGGCTCTACCACAGTTTGGGCACAAATAAGCCATGGGAACATTGAGAGTGGAGATGTCTCTAACCTTGTGCAGCTCATGTTTCTTTTGAACTACTGAAATTCTACTTTGCTCATAGAGCATAGTACCTTCATCTTTTTTTTTTTAAACTTATTTTTAGTTTTCAACATTCACTTCTTTAAGATTTTGAATTTTTAATTTTCTCACTCTCCTCTACAAGAGGTGTGCACTCTGATATAGGCTATACACGTATAATCATATTAAACACATTTTCACATTAGTCATATTGTAAAGAAGGATTAGAACCAAAGGGAAAAACCATGAGAAAGAAGAAAGTGAAAAAAAGAGAGAGAGAAATAGTCTGCTTCTATCTACATTCAGACTCCATAGTTCTTTCTCTGGACATGGACAACATTTTCCATCATGAATTTTTTGGAATCATCTTACTTAGATCCTTGTATTGCACAGTGCCTTCTTTGATGCAGCCATGTCATGCTAGGCAATCCTGTGCCAGTGTCTCCCATGTCAGGAAATCGATTCCAAAGTTCTTCAGAGAGACCTTAAGAGTGTCCTTGCAGTCCATCTTCTGATTTTTGTGTGTGCTTGCCTTGTGTGAATTCTCCATAAAAGTCTTTTGGGCAAATGCACTTTTGGCATTAAAGGTGACCAGTCCACTGAAGTTGCACTCTGTAAGTAGAGTTTGAATGCTTGGCAGTTCAGCTTGAGAAAGGACCTCAGTGTGTGGTCCCTTATCTTGCCGGGTGATCTTCAGAATTTTCCTAAAATAATTCAGATGGAAGCAATTCTATTTCCTAGTATGGTGCTGGTCCAGGTTCCACATACATGCAACAATGAGGTCAGCACAACAGCTCTGCAGACCTTTTGTTTCATAGGAAGTCTAATTCCCCTTTTCTCCCACACTTTCCTTTGGAACCTCTCAAACACTGAGCTAGGTCTGGCAATATGGTCTTCAACCTCATCATTTATGCGGATATGCCTGGAAAGTAGACTGCCAAGGAAGTCTCTTCATTTGCTGTAACCAATGGTTCCATATATGGATGGTGTAGTGCTGACTGGTGGGGAACCTGTGTTTTCCTGATGTTAACTGTTAGGCCAAAATTAGCACAAACATCAGAGAATTCATCCATACTTTGTTGCATCTCAGCTTCAGACACTGCATTGTGTGTACAATCATCGGCAAACAGAAAATCATACCCCAACACTCCCTCTACTTTGGTCTTGGTTCCAACACTCCCTCTACTTTGGTCTTGGTTTGTAGCCTTTTCCTGTTAAATCATTTACCAGTCAGTGGGGTAGCTGACCTTGAGGCCGTTTTTGTCCTCATTGAAGCTGTCTGATTATTATCGAAGGTGACTGAAAATATCACTCTAAAAAGCATGGGAGCAAGCACAAGAACCCTGCTTCACTCCATTGGTGACTGGGAAAGCTTGAGAGCATCATCCATTATCTCAAGAACCTGGGCAAGCATGCCATCATGAGACTGAATTACAATACAGATGAGTTTCTCCAAGCAACCACATTCTCTCATGATCTTCCACAATCGCTTATGACAGACCATATCAAAGGCCATGGCCAAATGGACAAATGTTGTGTACAGATCTCTGTTCTGCTCCTGGCATTTCTCCGGGAGTTTCTAGGCAGCAAACACCATGTTGACAGTTCTTTGGCCCTTTCTGAAACCACCCTGGCTCTCAGGTAGATGACCATCTTACAGGTGAAGGATCTGTCCATTGAGGAGGATTCTAGCAAGAATCTTGTCAGCAAGGACTAAGAGAAAGGACCCTCCCCCAGGCCCATGATTGTCACAGGACAATCTACTTCCTTTACCTTTATGAAGATGGACAATGGAGGCATTCCTGAACTCCTGAATTCCTGAACTCCAAGAGGGTACAGCCCCGCTTGCCAAATAACCTAGAAAATTTCAGTCAGCTTTTGTGTCAGCACTGGACACCCTGCCTTGTAGATCTACACTGGAATAGAATCAGCACCAGGCACTTTGCCACACCAGAGGAGTCTAATGGCATTCAAAACCTCTTTTTTTTTCCAGTTGGAATTTCAACTAGAGAGCAACTGACTTCAACCTGAGGTATACAGTCAGAAGTTGATAACAGTCTGTTAAGAACATTATGAAAGTGTTCTGCCCATCTCTCCAGGATCATGTCCTCATCACTAATCAATGTGGCTCCATCAGCACTGAATAGTTGAGATGCACCAGAGGTCTTTGGAACCATAAATAGCTTTCAGGGCATCATAAAAACACTTCAGATTGTTACTATTGGCATAAAACTGTTTTTCATCTGCCTTCTCACTGGGATATCCCTGCCTCTCTCTAAGCTTTGCTTGTACTTTAACTTCTGATGGAATTAAATGCTGCCTTGTTGGAGATGAATGAACAATCCTGTTGGTCAGTCGTGTGGAGTTCCTGTCTTTTTATCTTAGTAGCTTCTAAATTTCTCCATCATTTTCATCGAACCAGTCCTGATGTTTGTGAGCGTTCTGGCCCACCAGATCTTTGAAAGGTGCTCATTCCTTTTCTGCTCCATGGTTGCCAACCAGGTGTTGGCTCAGCTTTCTCTCCAAGTCAGTAACAAACTATTCACGCATGAAGAAACTTTCTAGTCTATTATATTAAGTTTTAGCTGTCTTGTCTTGGGGATGCTGCTGTTTTGGGAATGCAAATGTTTAGCTGGGAAAGGATAAGTCTATAGTTGGTCCAGTACTCTTCACCATACATCACCTTTGTCATTTTCACATCCCATCATTCTCTTCTCCTTATAATAACATAGTCTATTAAATACCATTATTTGCTTTGAGTGTGTACCCACAAAGTTTTATTGCATTTGAGTAAAGGGAAAAATGTTGGTGATGAGGTCATGATATGTCTGATAATCTATGCCTACTCTAGCATTAAAGTCACCCAGAATTCCAAGCTTATCTTCTTTCAGTACATTAATGATGAGGGTCTCCAGGTCTTCATAAAAATTTTCTTTGACCTCATCAGGATTCATCATGATGGAAGCACAGGCACTGATGATATGGTGGTGTAGTCTTTTCCTGCAAGTTGCAATCACATTGTCATGAGTCTGTCATCCACTTCTTTTGGGAGCTTTTTGACTAGATTAGTTTTGATGGTGAAGTCTATGCCAGCTTCATAGTATTCCTTAGCACTGTGGTCACTCCAGAAAAAACATGTATCCATCTCCAACTTTGGTACACTGCCTTCACTTGTCAGCTTTGTTCCATCCTGGGCTACTCTTTAGTTCTCTTGCAACAGGAGTTGTTCGTCTTTCAGGCTTACTGGATTTTGTGTCATCCATAAATAAGTCTGTGCACATTCCATGCACCGATGGTGAGTAGAATCATCTTTGTAAGTTCTTTGTACATTTTTTTATGTCTTAATCACAGGGTAGGATCCCCACCTGCTAAGGTAAGCAGGGCAGGGTTAGTTTGGGTGAAGCAGATGATTTTTAGGCAATCTTTTGTAGCCCCTTCCTCATACCAAGAGGTGAGCAGAGTGTCCTTAGAACAGGCTGCTCAGACACCCAGGGTTCTGTTGAATCCCACTACTGCTTCAGTCTAGTGAGAAGATGACCCTATAGCTTCAGTCAACTGTGAGCAGGGTTGTGACTATGGCTCCCTGTGCATCCACATGTACTGCATCATCACTTGTCTGGAAGCACAGGACTTTGAGGTAGGTAAAATGTACAGGTGATGTCTTTTGATTAGGTTTAAGTGAGGGAGATTTGCCCAAATTTGTTGGGCTCACTCTCCTAGAATCATCAAAGTCCAGTGGCAAAACAAAGGTCAGAACAGCAATGGCCAGGGATACAGTGGATGGTCTTGGCATCTTCAATATCTAACCAAGCTTGAAGTGCTGTAAGAACTGACTCTCTCTTATATTTAATAATTATTGTATTAAGATCAAGGCTTTTTCCCTTTTCTAATTCCTCATCCAGAAACCAATCAGTGTGGGAAATCTCTCTTAGAGATTTACCCAGGCCAAGATCTAATCAGATAGTAAAAAACATCCTAATTTTAGGCTAATGGGTACATTCCTGCTCCCTGTATTAGCTCAGACAGGTCAGGGAAAATGTGGCTCCTCCCTTTGCCAGACAGGTGATGGGGAAATTGATGTTTCTTTGACCAAGATTTGGATGACATAGGTCACAGTAACCTAAGACACCCATTTTAATATAGCCTACCTTCCATTGTGGTAACCAATCAGAGTTGATTGCCACCCCTCAGAACACCTTCTCTTTGAAGAGCATGTAAACTGTGGGCCCACCCTCATTAGAGAACTTTGGTCTAAGACAGACAGTCAAATGACCATTCTTTTATTAATAACATGCTGGCCTCATTAATAAAACTATCAAATTACCCAGAAACTGTCTCAAGCCTTTTTAATCATCAACAGTGCCCCACAGCACCTGTTCCAGCACCTTCATGGCTGCTGGAACAAATTGCCCTCATCTGCCCTTTCCATTGGGAGAAGTCTTCACATGTTTGAGTAGACACCCCCCTAACTCAGGGACGGGTTTGAGGCCTGTTGGTTACCCTCAGTCTGGTTTAGCCTGTCTACCAGGGTGAGGCCCCTTGGCATACTACAGCTTCTCAGAGCCACAGGTGAGAGTAGGGTGTTAGGTGGACACCAAAGGGTGAAGGTGGCCCTCACTCCAAAGGTACTAGTCTTCCCTGAACAGCCCAGATGTTCACTAAGGTCCTTTTCAACTACAACCTTGGTGGATGAAATAATAGCCTCAGGTCTATATTTTAAAATAAGATCAATGAAACACAATATACACCTGCAACATACAATTGACAAAAATGTTTGTTCTCCAATTAGGTATATATTCTACCTTTATAGCAAAGAATAAATTAGTAAAGTGCTATGGGCTAGACACACACAAAAGTGTTGTAACCATCCCTCTTTGGATCAGAGGCCCATCTCAGCTGCAGCTCTGCAGATGGCAAAGGTAAAGTGAAGAATCTGCATGGTAGAGTGGAATGAGCACTGGATCTGAAGACAGAAGACCTGGGTTCAGATCCTGGCTTTGCTACTTACTCCTGTGTCTTTAGTCAGTCTTCATCCAGAAAATGATGGGGTTGAGCTAGATGTCCTCTGAATCCTAAAGTTACGGTTTTCTGAATCAGCAGATCCTACCACAGCACAGGTGATGAAGGCGATTTTCGTGGCTCAGCAAAATTCATCAGCAGCTATCCAGGGAAGCTCAGTAGGCAAGCTCAGAGCCAGGGAAGGGTTTCAGCTGGGATGCAGCAGTAGGGGCCTTTGCTGCTCTGGCTGTGCATACTTCCTATATGTGTCCCATTCTTTCTTCCATGTATATGCCCTGGCTACTATGTGTTCCCTCTCTCAGATGATATAGTTATCCGGAAAAGAGCCTCCTTATGGACTGAGAGGGACATCTATTTTCCGTGGACTTTACTTTCCTATGCTATATTTAATCAAATGCCTTTTGCTTTAAATTAGTGTGTCCTCTGGATTGGTCTGCCCAGTGTGGCCTCAGGAGCTATAATTTTGAATAGATGCTAACCCAAGCTAATAGATGCTTGGACTTGGGGGTAGCTCATTTGAGGGGGGCTGAGGTATATACTCAATTTTCCCCTAGCCTTCTACTATGATCTTCTGCAAAGAACAGACCATTTTGGGGGGGTTATTTTCAGTGTTTATGACAGTGAAACACTTTTATACTAGAATGTTATGTTTACATCCCTTTAATAACAGGACCTAGCCCTTTATTTGCAAAGTACCTTAGAGCCACTTTCTCATTTGATCCTCAAATAACCCTATGGGCTAATTAGTAGCAGCATTATCCTTGTCATTTTATAGGAAGGGAAACCAAGGCTTAAAAGGTGAGATGTTCCCCGGGGCCACACATCAAGGACCTAGGAGAGACTGGGAAGGAAGCCAGTTCTACTTGTCTCCAATCTCACTCTCTACTCTCATTTTATGAGGAAGAAATTAAGGCCCAGGGAGAAGGCTTGTCCAAGGTCACACAGATAATACATGTCAAAGGCAATACTTTAGATTCCTGGGATCAGAGATCTTGTTCTGGCTTGTAAAGAGGTTCAGGAAGTCTGTGAACTTGGATGGGGGAAAAACCATCTCTTTATCTCCTCTGCTTTTGAATTTAAATTGATCATTTCCTTAGATTATGAATGGAAGAAATCAAACCTGATTGGCAGAGCCTTCATGGACAAGAAGCCATATGAAAGCTGATATTGGCTACTACAGACAAACTGCGAATTCTAGGAGTGGGATAACCTCTCCATTAGAATGATCTTAATTAAAAGAAAAATTAGTGTTAACTCTTTTCCTCTCACATGATGAAACTACATTCACTTCCTCCCCCCATTATCCGAGTTAAGCCACAAGGCAAAAGAAACCATATCAATATGAGTTACCAGTGTGGTCAGGCCGCCAAAGAAAGCCAATGGATCTCTCAGATACTGATAAAGAGGGGCAGGCTACCTATGACTAAGGAAGTGACTGTCCTACTGTGTGTGGACAGTAATCTGAAGTATCACATTCCATTTCAGGAGCCACATTGTAAGAAAGCCACTGGCTAACTGAAGAGCAACCAGGCCTGGTAAGAGGAGTGGAGAGCATTGGATTCACTTTCAGATGCAATATGGAAATGCCTATTATGTGCCAGACATACAAAGATAGGCTTTAAACAGATCACCTGCCCTCAAGTTTACGTTCTATCTTAGATATGTAAACACAATACAAATGTCAAGAAGGCACAAAGTCCTTCTGAGGGAAAGTCTTCTTTCATTCATTTGTAAGGACATGACCCACCATCAGCCTTTTCTAGTCAAAGACTTCCACGTGACTTCATGACTTGTACTGCCTACTTATACCCGCCATGTTTTTCCACTGCCCTTTGTGTCACTCATCACTTTGAATCCTTGGAAACTGGAATTCCAAGATTTCCAACAATGACAACATTTATTTTGAAAAGATCAATTTCTGCTTGTTAAAAGCAGATGCCCCAAAGGTAATTCAGGCTTCTCTCTTCCTCCCATTTCATTCTGAGCCTGATTCTTTTCCTAGGAGTTTGTACATGGTGGTACCAACTCCACGTTGTGGCCATTGAGCTATGTTATTGCCTGGACAGTGGGCAATGCCAGGTAAGGGTGTTCTCAAACCCCTGGGAGTTCCAAATGCTGAACTTATTTTCATAATAACACTAGGAGATGTTTCCATTTTTAAAACTAATGCTCTAATCTTTAGCAGATGGATCCTCATTGATGAGCATAAAGAGGTATGGGATGAGATGGAGAGGATATGGTAGCCATCTTTATGTAGGTCTGTCATATGGAACAGGCAGAAGAGGGAGCAAAGACAGGACAGCAGGAAAAAAATGAGTAAAGTAACCAATGGCCCAAAGGGTGCCCCAAATGCCCCCTAACACTCAGCCTCTGGGCTCCCACAGACATCCACTGACCTCAGGGGCTGACACCAAAAGGGTCACTGAATTCTCTTGTCTGTACTGGGAATTTACTGTGAGAAAAGTTCCAAGATGGCACAAGTATTGGTTTCCATAAAGGTGGCCAATAAGGTCCTCAGCTTTCAAATAAACACTCAAAGTCATAAATTCATAGAGAAAAATCTTTATTTCACAGCACAGAAAATGACACTTAGCTGTCATGTCTGGCACTAAGCTTCCCTGCGAAGGTGTTACCATTGGGGCAGTATTTCCTGGACATTCTCTCCCTCTAGGGAGTCTTAATCAGTCCCTTTTTCTCTCTCTCTCTCCCCCTCTCCCAATCACTGGTCTTTGGATACTTTTGCTGGCCAGTTGCAAGAGTCACTGGGGCAAGATCCTTTCCTTTGTTTTGAGACAGCTCTCAGGAAATCCCCCTCTCTCTTCAGAAAGTCCAGAAGGGTCCCAAACTCCTGGCACTGGTTTTGTGGTTGTTAAGTCATTTTTTTCAGTTGTGTTTGACTCTCTCTGAGGTTTGGCATTTCCCTGGCAGAGATACTGGAGTGGTTTGCCATTTCCTTCTTCACCTCATTTGACAGGTGAGGAGACTTGAGACAAACAGGGGTAAGTGACCCTTCCCCAGGGTCACACAGCTAATAAATGTCTGAGGCTGGATTTGAATTTAGAAGATGAGTCTTCCTGACTCTAGGCCCACTGCATGGTGCCACCCACTTGCCCTGATATTGTGTTTACCCATGAGACAACTCCCAAGACTGGTACCCACTTCTCAGGATATTCACCTTCTCCAGTTAGGTTAGATTTAGGGATCATATTGCATATTAATTGAAAAATTCCCCTTCTACATTAGATGAGGGAATAAGCCATTATTAAGCACCTACTATGTGTCAGGTACCATGCTAAGTAACTTCCAGACATCATCTCATTTGATGGGAGAAACAAGGAACCCCAAGGCCCGGGAACTTGCAGGATTACAAAAGTGGCCCATGAAAATTCAGGCTTGGCTATGAATCTCTGTAAAAGCAATGACTCTTACCCAATATCCTGCTGACAAAGGAATTCTTCCAGAAATCATGGAATCTCAGACTGATGGAAGGAATTCTGAGGCTTGGAGTGGCAGTCACCTTCTTTATAGACTGGTTGCCACAAGTCCTGCACTCCAACCCTGATCCTTTGCTGACTGCCTGTGTGATCTTGGACAGAATGCTTCACCCTCCTGTGCTCCAGGAGTCTGAAGTAGAGAATCACCAAACTGGGGGAGGTGACCTCCAAGAACCTATGTCCTTCTTAAACTTACCTGAAGAAAACAGGCCTTTCCTTAAAGTCAACAAACATTTATTAAGCTTGGGATATGAGAGTCTGGGGTCCTGAGAGCTCTCTGATCCTGGGGACTTGGCTCCCTCTACCCCTCATTTTCTTTCTTTTTAAAAACATTTTTTTAAAAAATTAATTTGTTTATTTTTAGTTTTCAACATTCACTTCCATAAGATTTTGCCCCATTTGTATCCCCACCACTTAGAAAAGTGTCTGACTGTAGCTGGGGCTCAATTGTGTGTGCTCCCTTTTCCTCAAGAGGGGCAACGACATCGTGGGCTCCTGTACAAATTGGATTTAGGGGAGGCAGGGTTGCACAAAGCCTTACCCTTTCTTCCGGAGTCACTGGAGTCCAGCGGCAGGACAGGTCAGGTCTTCCTGCCCACTGAAGGCCGGGATAACCTGATGTCTGCTCTAGCAGCTTTCCTGGCTGTTGGAACAAATCGTTCCCATCCCCCCATTCTGCTGAGAGTAATCTTTACATGCTTGGGGTGCACGCCCTCTTAAATCACCTGGTATTACCTATGTGTGGCTGATAGTCCTCCGTAAACACCCATAAAGCCCCTGCCGATCAATAAATGCTTGTTGACTGATCCCAAGCACAGGTACTGATGTGCCCAGGAAGTCTTCCCACACCGGCAGTTTTCTAAGTCAATAAAACGATAAGTCTGCCAACTACCCCAAAAACTCAACAGGGGCTGGGCTAAGGTGTCAACCGTAAGACCCTAGGACAAAACCACTCCAAATCCGGGCTTCAGTTTCTTTTGTAAAATGAAGGGGCCGGGTTGGAAGACCTTTGTGGGCCCTTCTATTTCTTCCACCCTGGGATGGTCGAGTCCGGCCCCGGCTTACCTGTGTGCCCTCGGGCAGGGCTTCAGGCCCTACATCGGCAAGGGCACCCTGCTTTGCAGGCCAGCTCCTGGGGGAGAGGGGAGCAGGGCTGGGATGGGACCTACGCCCTCCGTCCGCTCCGCTTGCCCGGGCACCGCGCCTCCGAAGGGGATTCACAAAGCCAGGCAAGGAGGGCAGGGGGAACCTTAAGCGGAGCACCTGAGGCCGGTCGGTTTAGAGCAGAGGAAATGAGCAGAGGCCGGGAAGTGACGGTCACAGAGGTGTGTCCGAGGGGGTGGGAGGGGCGTGTGTGCGCGCTGCCCGTCCCAGGCCCCCCTTCCTGCCCTGCCCTCCCCTCTCCGGCAATTGGCCGGCGTCAGAGGGGGCCGGCCGGGCCGCCGGCTGGAAGATGGCTACCCCGAGGCCGCTCGGACAGTCACGTGGTCGCAGTTGCTTGGACTCTTCATCCTCTCCCGCCCACCCTAGGGTGGCAGTCGCAGATTGCAAGAGTCTCGGGGAGCCTCCAGGCAGCTCCGGGGCCGACTGGCCGAGCCTCGAGGGCGTCCCTGCCCGGGCCGCACCCCGCCCAGGACCTAGGAGCCCGAGAAGAGGCGGCCCGCAGCCCCGCCCCAGGCTCCCCCCTGGGTGCTGACCCAGCTCCCCACCGCCGCCCCACCCCGATTCTGGCAGGACAGCGGGCTGGAGAGTACCCTTGGCTTTAGCTCCGGGGGACGCGGAGAATTGGGGGACGCTGGATGACGGGCGCAAATCCTAAATGGGTGTGAATCGGGGGGAGGAGCAGCAGGGGCGACGTCACCGACCCTGGTTAGAGATGACCGCGGGAATCCGGATCCCAGATCGGCCGAGTTTGGAAGGGCCCCGGCGACCCTTCTCCAAGGTGGCCCCCAGAGCAGAGGCAGAGTGTTGGAAAGTTTAGGAAGTGCTCCACCCGTGTCCTCGCCTCACTTAGGCCCTCGGGGTCTTTGCGAGCTACGAGCACCATCTTTACTCTTCCATCGATGAGGAAACAAGATTTACCCTGGGTGTGGAGGCTAATAGAGGTCAGAGGCAGAATCTGAACCCGAACCCGAGTCTTCTGGACTCCAAATTCTGCACTTAATCCACTCCGCATGCACCTCCCACACACTGTTGTCCGGCGACTTTCGCCCCGGCCCCTCGCTCAGGAACGTTTTCTCCCTGGGAGGTCACCGGTGTTGGCGAACAGGCGGAGAAGGAACCTGTAGGTTTGGGGCCTGAGTCGACCTCTCCTTCGTTATATAAAACAGGGCTTTATATGCGTTGTTGCCATCCTTTTGGGCCTCAGGGAGGTTTCTATTTGACCTCTGGTGTAAGACTCACTACTCTGGCTACCCAGAAGTCTTTGAGTAAACTTTAGCGTGGTTCAGTCTTGGGTGTCCACACTAAGTCCCCGCTCCCCCTCTGCTCCTGACCCTCCCCAGACTCCAGAATGCCCCAATTACTTGGCGGGGGTGGGGGGTGGTTAGGAAGGGAGTCAACGTTTATTAGGTGCCTACTGTATGCCAGGCATAGGACTAAGCCGGGACTGCTAGGCTGGTTCATCAGCTCTCATTCCCTCAAAATCCATGCACCTGGTAAATCTCCTAGTGGACCGAGATGCTATAATCGTGAAGCGCTTGGCAAACCTTAACGCGCTATACAAATACTTACTATGGCTACAACGAAGCCCATAAAGGTGATTTAGGTTACATCCTCTCCCAACACCCATTGGCTATGTAACCTTGGACAAGTAGTTTCAGGAACTTGCTGGGCCAGAGTTTTCCCTCTCTGTAAACAGACTGGATTAAATTAGTCCTTTATTTACCTAACATTCCTTAAGCACCTACAGGCATGCCAGAAGCAGAGTGCGCCCTCAAGGAATTTATGGTGGTGGTTCAGCACCGGGGACCAAACATGACCAAACAGGAGTTTCCTGAGTCATTCTAGAGGAGCCTGCCGCATAGCCAAAGGCCAGAACTCAAACCCCAGTTCAATAAATGGAGGATGGGAGGGTGTGTCACCACTACAACTTTATTGGAGAAAGAATTCCAATTAAACTATATGCCAGACCTGAGGAGCAGCAGTGGTACCTGAAGCGTCACCAAAAGATGACAGTGGAGTTGAGCCCAGAAGCAACCCAGGGGGTCTTGGGTGTCTTCCAAAGCATGCCCTCCTGTCTCTGCCTTTCACACTGTTTCTTGGCCTTCGATGTCCAGCTCAGGAATTCCCTCTTCCTCATGATTTTAGCTAAAATTTCTGGGCCTTCGGGCTGATCCCTTTGCTCTCATCAAACCCTATCCTTTTACCAGACCATATCTGAACTCACATCAATTAGATCAGTCAACAAGCGCCTAATAGATACCAGAGACTGGGCTGGTAGAATATAAGTTCCTTGAGGGTAGGGCCCGAGTCATTTCTACCTTTGCGTCCCCGGTGCAAGGCTCAGAGCAGAGCTCTGGGGCCCACAATTCGGTGTCTCGACTTGCATTACAAGATCTAACACCCTCCAAGACTTTCTCTGTTCCTGCCATCCCTTTAACTGCATTGGCTGGAACCTCCGCGTAGAACCGAAGGCTGCGTTTCCCCCTCCCACCCCTCCAGCAGTTCCCCCCATCCTCCCTTTGGCCGTAGCGAAAACCTGGAGAGCCCCAATCCGCCCCGTGAGCCTGAGCCTCGGCTGGGCTCTGGCGGGGCGGCGGCACTGGGCATGCTCAGCTCTGGCGAGGCTTGGGCTGCAAGTCGGAAGCTTTCGCACTACCGAGGCAGCAGCCGGAGGAGGGGGAAGGAGGCGGAGGGGGAAGGAGGCGGTGGGGTGGAGGAGGAGGAGAGGGAGAAGGGGAGGCAGGGACTGGAAGGTTTTCCCCCCCCCGCGAGCAAGAAGGGTAGGAGCTGGAGGAGGAGGAAACCGGGAACTGGAGGACGCCAAGGAGGTCCAGGAGGTCGGAGCAAAGCCGGACCCAGAGTGCTGCGGGTTTACCGGATTTAGGTCCCCGGCTGAGCCGGAGCGCTCTGCAAGCAGAAGAGCCAGCGGCTCTCCCCAGTTCGGTGAGTCCCGGGCTGCTGGGAAAGAACTCGCTACTTTGTAACGGGAGGAGGTGGTGGTGGTTACGAGAGGATACACTGTAGCAGCTCCGGCCAGACGGCTGGGGACTGGGCTGGCAAGCGCAGTGCCCTGGCCCGCGGAAGGGGCAGAGGGGCCCCCGGGCTTGGCCACACACCTCCCTAGCCGGGGATCACGCTCGGAGACTCGCCGGGGAGGGGGGCTGGGATCCCCAAACTGGGGCATGGGGGTGGGGTTGGCCGCCTAGCGTCATTCTCGCCCAGTCCGGTCCCCAGAGGGTGTTGAGGGCGGGGAGAAGACTGAGGGCGAGTTGCTAGTGGACCCCTTTGAGGAGGTGATGCGTGCCGTAAGAGCTTGGCTAGCGTGAGACAGCTCTGTTTGGCGGGGGTGTGGGGGTGCCGAAGAAGTGTGGAGTGTTGGGGGAGGACAGGGGGCGGGCATTTTTAAGGAGATCCAGCCAGAAGGTTTTGCCCCTATCCTTGGCATGTTTCTCGGTTGCTCCGAGCTCCATGACCCCAAAAGATGGAGCCCTGAGCTTTTTGACTCCGGGTGGTGGAGAGACGCCAGCCCCTGGACTGTTTGATGCCCTACGAGAACACAGTTTTACTTAGTCAATCCCGGGGCAGCCGGGTCCGGGGTGAGGGGAGTCCCACTGCCCTTCCCCCCTGCACCATAACAGGTGGGGAGGGAGCGGGGGAGGGAGGAAGCTGTGCTCCGATTTTCCCTCACCCCACACACACCCCCAGGCCTTGGAGGCGGATCCTGGCCGGGTTGGCTGCACACTGTAGGGGGCGGGAGGGGGGGGGCAATACTGGGAAAAGGCCTAGCAGGACGAGGGAGGATCCCGGAGCATTGGGCTCCCTTCCCCCTGGCTCCGGTAGTATCTCAGCTGGGCCAGGCCTGGCCGCAGTAGCCACCCCCAAGGACCTCGATTGCCGTCTCGGCCCCCTGTCGCCACCACTGGGGGAGGATCAACTCAGTGGGGCTGGGCTTCTTGACAAGGGCAGTGCCCCAGTACCAGCCCGCCCCCTCGACCTCTCCGCCTCCTGCAGCCCCAGCCGGGGCTTGAGGATGGCTCTAGTGAGGTGGGTTTGGGGGTACTCGGTGCCAGGGGCCGGGAGCTGATAGGTTTTCCCACCCGGCTCTGCCTGACGCTGGTTAACTCTTTCCTTCTCACTGCCTTATAAATCCTGCTGAGGTCTGGGGGGGAGCAGGAGGAAGCGAGATGAGGCAGCCAAGTGGGCACCAGATGTTGGCGTGCGTGCATGCGGGAGTCCTCCGGTTTGGAGGAATCGGGAAAGCTATGGGCCGGTGCAGGCAGGGTGCTGGGGAGTCTGCAACGGTCCGCCTGGCCTGGCTGGCCGGCCTTGAGGCCTGTCTCTGGCTTGTGCTGACGCCTGGGAGGCTGCTCCTCCCCTCCGTCGGCCCCTCGGCTCGGCCTGCTCTTGGGGCAGCGTGTGATCTGTTTGGTGCTTGGGTGGAAGGGCTGGTGCTTGTCGAGGTGAGGGCCCTCCTGGAATCTTGCCTGCCCGGCCGCCTGCCCTGTGGCAGCTCCAGTCTGCTAGTGTCAACAATCCTAGGGAGAAGGGAGGGCTGTGAGCTTCGGGGGCTGGTTTTTCATTTCTCTTTTTGCCTCCTCCAGTTTTTGCGTTTGCAAACTGGAGAATGAGTGTCCATATCCGGTGACAGCGGGTTCTTCCATCTTCGAGACCCGTGGGGCCTGGGGGAGGGTATGGGTCCCTGCTGCCTGGTCAGTTCTTGGATGGGAACAAGCCAAGGGAAGCCCAGAGATGTTGGTGATTCAGCACGTGGCAACCTTCCAGCACTGGAACCGCCTTCCTTTGCCTCCTGTGGTATGGCATGGTGGCATGGTTCTGTTCAATGTGCTGTGAAGGGCTGACAGGCACACCCCACTTTAGATCCCACTCCAGAAAGGCTACATGAACAGGTTTTTATCAGCATTTCCAGGGCCCTGTGCCTAAAACCAAGAGTCATTGGGTACCAGCCATCGCAGGACATAGAGGTCATGCAGTCCATTGCCTCATCATTTTACAGAGGGGGAAACTGAGGCCAAGTGCTTGTATAGGATCATAGGATTAAAGCCGGAAAGGGGACCTTAGGGATTAGTCAGTACAAGGCCTCCTGCAGGTCAGGAAACGAGACTCGAGCAGATCATAATTTTAGAACTTGAAAGAACCTTGGACATCACCTAGGTCAGCCACCAGCTCAAAGCCTGCCTTCTTCAAGAGACCTTTTCTGGTTTTCCTTCCCTTGCCCCAAGCTTTTCCTGGAAGATTGCCTCCCATTTCCTCAGTTTATCTCTTGTATGCACATAGTTGTTACCATGTTTTTTTCTTCCTTCCTTGATAGCATAGACCATGTGGTTGCTTTTCTGTCTCCAGTGCTTAGCCCTGTGTCTGGCACACAGTAAGTGCTTAATAAAAGCTTACTGACTGACTGAATGACTTCCTTCCCAGGAGATAAGTGACATGGCCTGGGACACATAGCTATAAAGTAGCAGCCATTGAAGCTGGCTCATCTGACTCCCAGTCCAGGGGCCTTTGGTTTTAATTTGTCTCTTTTCTTCCTCCCTGAACCCCAGGACCTTCATCATCCTCATTACCTTTTTCCAGCTGGAACCCAGAATCCTATGCAATCTTTCCCCTGTCTTTGCTGCTTTGATTTTGGTTTGGGACAAGTGAGGAAGGAGGCTAGTCATCCATTTCTAACCAAGTGATCTTCAGAGGCCTTTCTTCTCACTGAATTTAACAAACAATCAATAGGTGGCAGAGTGGATAGCGCTTAGGGCCTGGAGTCAAGTGTGACCTCAAATACTAGCTGTGTGACCCTGGGCAAGTCACTTACCCCAGTTTGCCTCAGTTTCCTTATCTGCAAAATGAGCTGCTGAAGGAAATGACAAACTACTCCAGTATCTTTGCCAATAAAACCCCAAATGGGATCATGGGGATATGACTGAACAACAGCTGTGCTATAAAATCCACAACCAGCCAGGCCCTGCCCTCCCTCAGAGACCTTACTGTCTGCTGGTATGATTCCCTCTTCTACATACTATATATTATACCTTGGTGATCTCTTCAGTGCTCTGTCCTGGTGATTCTCAACTCCACCTCACCTGTTCCAGTCTCTCTGCTGACCTCCAGTCTCCTACTGCCCTTCAGACATCTTAAACCCGGTGGCCAGTAGGCATCTTTCCCCCACTTATTCCCTCTTTCTATCAGTCCCACAAGTCATCCTGGCCCCCTGCCCCCATATATAGTCTATTACCAGGGCCTCTTGGTTTCACTTTCACTTGATTTCACTTGGTCTCCAATCTATCCCCTTCTCTTCTCTGACAGTCCCCTCTTATGCAGGTTAGGCTCTTATCATCCCATGGCTACACTGTTGCAGTAGCTGCTGGAGGGTCCAGCTGCCTCAAGTCTCTCCCTATTTCATACCTCTCTCCATTCAGCCACCAAAGTGATTTCTGAAAGTGCTACTCTTCTCCTCATTAAACTCCAGTGACTCCCATGGCCTGCAGGATCAAATACAAAATACCGTTTGGTATTATAAAATCCAGCCCCCTCCTACCTGTCTAGACTTCTTACATCTGGGGCTCCCTCCCCCACAGTATTCCTGGGCTTCCTGGTTGTTCCACAAGCAACATACCCCATCTTAACTCCTGGCATTTTTTCTGACTGGCCCCTAGGCTTTCCCTCCTCAACTTCCCTGCCTTCCTCTAAGACCCAACTAAAATCCCATCTTTTACCAGAAGCCTTCCCCAACCTGGTCTAATTCTAGTGCCTTCCTGCTGCTAATTTTTTATATATTTGTTTGCATGTTGTCTCTTCCCTTTAGATTATAAGCTCATTGAGGGCAGGGCCTGTCTTTTTGCCCTTTCTATATCCCCATATTTTGCATAGTACCTGGCACATGGTAGGCCCTTAATAAATGTTGGTTGACTGATTTGACTGAGCTATTTTTAAATTATAACGTAAATGTTTGGTTTAATAATAGTAGTAGCTAACATTTATGCTAAGTGCCAGGCCCTGTGCAAAGGGCTTTACAATTATTTAAAATAATTATTTACAATGATTATCTTCACAACAAACCAGAGGTTGAGGTGCTATTATTAACCCCATTTTACAGATGAGGAAACTGAGGCAGACAGGTGAAAGGACTTGTGCAGTCACATACAGCTAGTGAGTGAGGCTAGATTAAACTCAGATCTTCCTGACTCCACTGAACCAGCTGTTTTCTATTTTCAAAGGGTGAGTTTCAAATACTCGCATATTTCTGCCTCATTGATAATGGAAAGGTCATCCCTTCCTCATTCATTGAAATTCTGGCCCACACTTTTGCGATCCCCCCAGAGCTGTGTAAAACCCTAGGTAATTTACCTAACCTCTGTCTACCTCAGTTTCCTCATATGATAAGTGGAAATAATAATAGCACCCCTCTCCGAGGGTTGGTGTGAAGATCAAATGAGACACATATTAGTTAACTGTTAGGCCAGTGCCTGGCAAAAGAAGAAATGCTTAATTCCTTCCATCCTTCCCCACTAGAGTTGACTTGCTCCTGCTGGGAGGCTCAGTAGTGCCCATTGCTACTCAGAACTTGGATTCTTTAAGGATGGTGGCATTTCAAGGTTGTCTACCATATGATATCCCCAGGACAGCATTTGTGTTCAAAAGCTCTTTTGGACAAAGTGGGTAGGGAGGTACCTTAGGATCCTAAAAGTATCCTTTTAGGCAAGACACTTAATCCCTCGAAGCCTCAATTTCCTCATCTTTAAAATGGTTTTCCTCAAAAGTGCAGGTAGGTGGTGAAGGCAGATCACACACTGAGCTTGGAATCAGGAAGATTCATCTTCCTTAGTTCAAATCTGGCTTTAGACACTTACTAGCTGTATCTGACCCCTGGCAAGTCATTTAACCTGTCTGCCTCTGCTTCCTCATCTGTAAAATAGGGCCACTCCAAAGAAGGAAATGGCAAACCATTCTAGTATCTTTGCCTAGAAAATCCCAAATGGGGTCATGAAGAGTCGGATACAACTGAACAACAAAGGTTAAACTACTATATGAGTTAGCAGTTATCCTTGTTGTCATAGGTTTAAAGTGGAAAGGGACCCAACCTCGCCATTTTGTAGATGAGAAAACTGAGGCCTCAGGGCAGGTAACTTACCCAAGGTCTATCTTTGACCTCAAATCAGGTGTTTTCCCACTGTCCTCCACTGCCTTCCATGGTAGAAACCAGCCTAGTCAAAATCATTTGCGTTTTTTACACATGAGGATCCTTCAAATCTTTGTATTTATTCTCAGCATCAAGCACAGTGCCTGGTAAACAGTAGATGCTTAATAAATGCTTGGTGGTTTATTAAAGAAAGGAAAAACCATTTTAGGGGAGTCTGGATCTGGGCTTGCCTTGGTGTGGGAATTCCCTGGGAGAAGATGACCCAGATTAGTGACTATTGTGCTTTGGGGGCACTGAGAGATAGAGGGACTTGGTCAGGGTCATGTGACCAAGCTGACTCAGGCCAGCTTTCTATTACACTGGGAGTTCTTCACCTTCAGTTCATGAACTTGTTGTAAAAAATATTTTGGCAACCATATTTCAATAGAATTGACTTCCTTGCTCATCCCATGCATTTTATTTTGTGCATTTAAAAACAGTATTCCGAGAAAGGAGTAGGTACATAGACTTGGCCATAATGACTACCAGAAGGGTCATGACCCCTTAACCCAAAAGGTTAGGAACCTTGGCACTCTCCTATGCTGTTGCCTCTCTGACAAAGTATCCTTAAGAGGGGTTTCAGCAATAAGTGACCTGATTGTCTCAGTTTCCTCATCTGTAAAATAGGGACACACTGGAGAAGGAAATGGCAAAGCCCTCCAATATCTTTGCCAAGAAAACCCCAGTTGGGGTCATGAAGAATAGGACATGATTGAACCACTTTATGGGTAACAAGGAGCCCTGTGCTTTTGGATCACCTGGATTGCAGGCCCTGTGATTATCCCTGCTTGCATCCTCCATGCCTAGTATGTAGTAGGGGCTTAATCCATGCTTGTTCAGTTGGATTGGATTGATTAACATAATGACCCAGCAGGAGGTAGCAGCTGCCTGCTGGTGAGGTCTCTGGTGGCCCTGGAGAGAGCCTCTAGTCCCTGCAAATCTCCAGGCTCACGTAGGCAAGGCTATGGATGGACAGACAGATGGCAGATTTTACCTGGGAAATGAACCTTCCCTTTTTGCTGAGTGCTTCTCATAATTCTCAGAATATCCTCACCTGATAATCAGTTTCAGCCCATACACACACAGACACAGACACACACACACACACACACACACACACGTACGTATACTCTCAGCAAGCTGAGTGGGGATAGGAAAAACAATTCACCCTCCAGATAGTTTGGGGACCAGTCTTGGCCTTATTGAAGGGTTGACTCTTAAGTAGAAAGTCCCCCTGTTAATTAACAAGCCTTTTATGTGCCAGGCCCTGGGGAATTAATCATCTTTTGGGAGAAGTAACTTTAAATGTGCTCCAACTGAGGAAAACTCACTCAACATACAGTCTTCTGGTACCCTATCTATTAGACTTTACTTGCTTAGAGAAAGTCTCTCTCTGTAGGCCCTGCCCCTCCCCGCCCAGTCCCCCAGGCCTTTATGTTCTAACAATGGGACAGCAGGGCGTTGGAGTAGGTACATGAGTCAGGACACCTAGGTTCCAAGTCTAGCTTTGATACTTAGTGGCCGTGTGATCATAGGTGGGTATTTTTCTTGGCACCTAATCTCAGTTTCCATGTCTGTAAAATGGGGATAATCTTACTACCTACTTCATAGAGTATGTGTATCAGATGAGATAAAGTCTATGCAGACCTTAGAGTTCTCTAACACCAAGGACTGTAATAATTATTCATTTTGAGCCAGCCTGATCTGTTGGTTAGAAATCTGAATTCATGTCTAGTCTCTAACATCTACTGGCTTCGTCATTTACCTCTCCCTTTCCCCGGTAGCTCTCTGAGACCACCAGCTGAATAGATAAAAGGACTTTCCTCGCTAAAAGCTCTCCATGCCAGTAAAATCCCAGGCCTAGTCCAATGCCAGTAATTATTAATAAAATATTTAAAAATATTGATGTGGATAAGAAGACAAGTTATCTGCTAAGTAAGATTGACAAAACTGGCAAATATATGCAAAAATGTCTAGGCATTGAGACAAAGATGATTTAGAGACAGTTGGGTGGCCTAATGGTTAGGGCACTGGGCCTGGCATCAGGAAGACTTGAGTTTAAATTTGACCTCAGATGTTAATTGTGTGACTCAGGGCAAGTCCTTAAACCTCAGTTTCCTCATCTGCAAAATGAGGCTAATAACAGCACCTACTTGGAGGGTTGTTGTGAGGCTCAGATGAGATAATAATTGTAGAGTGCTTAGCAAATCTTAACCTGTTGTCTAGGTGCTAGATGGTTAGCATTCTTGTCTCTTATGCTGTCTTGTTTTCTTCCCCAGTCCCATCCTTCCCCCTGCCCCATTCTAGAACCACTCAGGTCAGAAGGACCTAGAGATGATTTTTATTTTTAAAGAGATTATTTCTGGTGGGACTGGGAAGTTCCTTCTAGCTCATGAATCCATGGTGCTTTTTCTCTGTATGCTCCACTTGGGACTTTCCCCCCTCCCGCAGCTATAGTCCTTTCCACACATAGTATTCCCAGTGAGGAAAGTTAGAGGATCATGACACATGCACAGAATATGTGCTTTCTCAGTAGTTCATTTAACAGGTTGGCCCAGGAGGGACAAAGAAAGGCATAAACCTGATTCCTTCCCTCAAGGATCTTACATGCTAATGGAGACAGCATGCAAACAGTCAGGAATACGCAAGATTTATACTGAGGAAACAGAAGGGAAGCTGAGATGGGAAGTTACTCTGAGCAGAGACTGGAAAAAGTTTCCTTGCAGAAGGTGAGATTTGATGTGATTCTTGAAGACCACCAGGGATACTTAAAAGGCCTGAATTAGGATCTCAATTAGGTGACTGTGTGTTGCTAAGGGTGCTTATAGTAGCCACAAAATTGACAACAGATTGGATGGGGGGGGGTGAGTGAGTGAGAGTGTCGAGCTGAGGATGATACTGAGGTTCTCAGCATGGGGAAGGGAACAAGCACATATTAAGCACCTGCTGTATGCCAGGCACCATGCTAAGTGTTTTGCAAATAGGACTGCATTAGATCACATTGATACAAGGTATTTCCTTATCTGGAATTCTGTACTATCAATGAAATCTTCAGTCTGGTCTGGTACTTGTGTAGATGGGATAGTTTCACTGCTAGAATGTAAACTTTCTGAGAGCAGGGCCTACTTGTTTCTTTGTTTCTTTGCTGTGTGTCCCCAGTGCCCACCACATTGATTTGGCCCAGAGTTGTCTCTGAGTAAATAGTCACTGGACATCTAGATGGTGCAGTGAACAGAGCATTATCTAAAGTCAGGAAGCCTCATATTCCTCAATTTCAAATCCAGCCTCAGACACTTACTAGCTTTGTGACCCTGGGCAAGTAACTACACCCTATTTGCCTCAGTTTCCTCATTTGTAAGATGAACTGGAGAAGGAAATGGAGAACCAGTCCAGTATCTTTGCCAAGAAAACCCCAAAGGGGGTCACAAAGACATGACAGAAATAATCAAACAAGAAAGAATATTCATTCATTGATCCCTTCTATCTCTTGTTTCCTCATTTTCTCCCTCTGTTCTGGCATCTTCCCTTCAGTTCACCCCTGTTCTCCCTGGGCCATTCCCTCCTACTTCTAGTGACCTTCTGTTTGCTAAATCCAATTCTGATCTCCCCCACCCCCCTTACTTTACTCCTCTTCCTTGGCTTTCAGGAAACCTCTAAAGGTTCACCTCCCTCTCTGATCATGCCCTTTCATCTGCTTTGCTAGCAGCTTTTCCTCTCTATCTCCTACAGGTTACATTTAGGAGAAGGTATTTCATTTAACTGCAGACAGTAAGGGTCTTATTTCTTGCTTAGCCCTTAATGGCTCACCCACCTGCTGAAATCATGACAGTCAATTCTAGGAGAATTTCAGAAAATGCTTATTATTAAAGTTTTAGCTTTTTTGGTAAGAGTCAAGCTTGCGTGGGCTCACGACCATTCCCTTCAGTGATATAGATAGCCGCCCATCCTGATCAGCCACTCGCATCTGAGCCCTTGAGTCCTTTCCAGGGGTCATCCAGTGCACTGGAAGCTGCTCCTCGACTTCTTGACCTCTACATCGAGTGGTTACCAGTAGGGTAACCAGTATGTGTGGGCTGTCCCTCTTGTTCCATGACTGCCCCTCTACCTCTCATATCCTCTCTGTGGCTTCTCCACATAGACATCTCTCCATTGACCTGGTCAAGTGGAGAGAGCCCTGTCTCTCGAGTTAGCAACTGGATTTAAATCCCACCCTCAACAGCTGCAACAACGTAATAATAGCTATCATTTATATAGTATTTTAAAGTTTGTAAACTACTTTAAAGTGTTATCTGATCCTTATGGTTACCCTGGGAAGTAGGTATTATTTTTATATCCATTTTATAGAAGAGGAAACTGAGGCACTGAGCATGACTTCCCTGGGGTCACACAGCTAGTAAGCATCCAATACTGAATTTGAACTTGAGTCTTCTTGACTCTGAGTCCAATGTTCCATATACTGGGATGCCAACCTGATTGCTTACTTGGCTCCCTTTGTGACCCTGGGTTGTCCCAGTTCTCTGGACCTTTGTTTCTTCCTCTGGAATGAAGGGGTTGGGCAGAGCGACTTCTGGGGTTTCTCCCAGCTCCAATCTGTCATCCTAAGTCCTAGGTCACTTAACTTAACGTCTTAGGGATACCCTCCATGTAACATTTAGGGGTCATCTGAGTACCCTGCCAGCTCTGGGACTGCAGAGTGGATTGGCATTCCATGATTGGCAGATCTACAGTATGTCCAGACAGGCCTTTGACTGAGTGGTGGAGAAAGGCCTAGAGCTCGGCCCAGGATTGACTAAGAAGACTAGAAGGGGGCCGGGGGTGGGGGTCAGTGGCTTGTGGCTTGGATTGGGAAGTGATGCTGGGCTTTGAATGACCCCCCCCCCCCCCACTCCACCCCAGCTTCTCCTTGAAAAGAAAAATCTGTATCCTTTACAAAGTCTAGAAGGGGTTATAGCCGGCCTGGGGCTCAGCCTGCCGACTTTGCTGACTTGAGAAATTGCCCAGTCATAAAATGAGGCTTATTTCAGACCAGCCCCGTCCAGGGTTAGGGGAAGAGGTGGTAGCCATTGATGGGTAACCACAGAGCTCAGCTGGGCCGGGCAGGCCTCAGCCTGGGCTTGGGCCCCATAGGTGGCATCTGGATTTGGAGGAGCAGAAATGGCCAACTCAGGCCTGCCACTGATTGGAGGGTGAAGCTGAGCTCCAGCAGTGACCCCCAGCCCTCTTTCTAGGAGCCAGGGGTCTCTACACTGGTTTTGCCTCAGAATTCTTAACTCCTCATCCCTCCCTTCCTGGGAGCTGAGAACTGAGAAAATATAAGTATTAAGGTAGCAGGGAAGGGAAGCTTTTAGACAGATACGTGGCTCCCAGGACCCAAGGTCATCCCCACATGGACCCAGGTCATCCCCAGCCCGGCCCATGGGCGCCCAAGGGCAAAGTTGAGCAAAAAGCTGAGTGAACATAGGAATGGGGAAGGAGCGGGGCTCAGGCCCTAGCCAAAGTGGCTGTTGTGGCTCTGAGGACTTTTTACCAAGGTGAAAGGTTGATTTTAGTGGTTGATGTTTATTGCAGCAAGAGAAAAATGCCATTGTCCTTGTCTCCCATTCTCTAAAAAAAAAAAAAAGCCTCTCATTTTGTACTTGTATTTATGGACCTTTCTCACAGAATCCCATGAGACAGGTATCACTAGTATCGCAAGTTCCATTTTACAAATGGAGAAACTGAGGCAGAGACTGCTTTGCCCAGGGTTTCACAAAAACCACTCAAGCCTGAACTTTGATTCAGCTCTTCAGGTCTTTGGGGCCAAGCTCCTAAGTGGGGGGAGGGGAGGCACTGAGGGAGGACAGGATGAGGACTTGCTTTGGAGTCAGGAAGCCCGGGATTCGAGGAGGGCTTTTGATGCTTGAGTCATTGAACCCTGTAGCACCCCAGGCCTCCCTCACTCAGCATTCCAAGGGCTTTTGAAGCACAGCCACGGACACATAGGGCTTTATGTTGACGGACTGCCGAGGTATCCCTGGTGCCAGGCCCTGCTATACTGAGGAAAAGCAGGCAGCTGCTGCCTTGGAAGAGCTCTGGGTCAGCCAATATAAAATGTTCCCACATAGGAAGGCAAAGATACAAAGTAGATTTTTTTGGTGGAGGAGAGGGAGTCGAAGGACAGTAGGAACCATCTTACTTAGGGCTTTGGGGAAAGACCTCCAGAGGGAGGGGAGGGGAGCTGGGAAAACTGTGTCTTTGCATCAGGGGAGGGATTTCCCACTTCCTGCAGTTCCCAACCCCCAATCAAAATTGGAAGGAAAAAAAAAGCCTAGTGTCTTGGGGTTGTTGTCAGGTCTCCTGGTGAACAGGGGACTTGGGCTGGGCCGTGAAGAATGCGGAAAGTGGAGTCTGGTATCTGGCTGGTGGCACCGGAGGAACTAGGGGGCCTTCCCTGGTGAGTCTGAGGGCCCATCATTTAACTCTAAGCCCCTGGTTAGTATATTGCATGGTTGTTGATATCAACCTAATCTTCTGAGGACATTCATTGCCTTCTCAAGTAAGGGGGGAGTGGGTGTGGAAAAGGGCTTTTAGTTATAACCAGAAACTTAAAACGTAAATCTTCCCCTTAATAGTGCCCCCCCCCCCCATCCTCTGGAAGGGAAGGGGACTTTGGCCCAAAGTTGGATTGATTCAGGGGTGGGTGGGGCTGAATGGATACAACTGGGGTGGTAGGCCTCTGGGGACAGAAGGAGGTGCCCCAACCAGCTCTGGTCTGGTCCATCTGATTAGCTTGTATCCATATATTTTAGTCAAGACCCTGAAGGATGGGTAGATGTGGAAGGAGTCTAAGTTAGGGCCTTGACATTTTTTAGTCACCCATTGTATACTTAGTTTTCTACTGGCATGACTTTCACTTGACTTTTTTTTTTTTTTTGAGTGACAGAGGGCTGTGCAGGTCATCAGCTTCACTGGTGCTCTATCACCACTTAACCCCTTATCCAACTATATAATCATCTGCTGAACATTAAAGATAAAAATAAGAAGAGTTTCTTTTCCTAATTTATACTGACACCCTTCCAATCTGTATTCCACTAAATACATAATGAGAAGAATGAGAACTGTAGTAATATTAACAAAATAATATTGGTAACTAATAAAACATAATTATTCAACATATAATAATGGCATGCTGTTATCCACTAGAGCACCAGTGCAGGAGTTAGGAGAACCTGAGTTCAAATCTCACCTCAGACACTTGACTCTCACTAGCTGTGTGACCTTGGGCAAGTCACTTAACCCCAATTGTCTCATTCGGGGTCATCTCCAGTCATACTGATGAATATCTGGTCACTGGATTCAGATGGCTCTGGAGGAGAGGTGAGGCTGGTGACCTGCACAGCCCTCCCTCACTCAAAAAAAAAAAAAGTCAAGTGCAAGTCATGTCATTATTTCTCTGATGGCACGGTCTTCAGCAACAAAGGATGAACACACAGTTCTCTACTGTGATTCAGACCAGCAGACATTTATTAAGCACCTACTGAGGACTTGTATTACTAGAAAAATTGGAGCTGAGTTTACATCTGACTTTTGAGGAATTTAGGGTGTACTGATGGGCAGACAGCCTTTGTGATTAAAGTATCATAGCATATGTGCTCATAGTATCATCCATTTAAGTTGCAGAGGAGCCTCAGAAACCACTTGAGTCCAACCTCATTGTATATAGGAGGAAGAAGGGTGTGTGTCCCACAGTGTAAAATTGCTTAAAACTTCCCTTTGAGCTAGATTTGCCAACTCTAGTGTTTCCTGGCTTTACTGGCCAACTTTATGCCTCTCCTCCCCTCATCAGCATCCCAAGAGAAGGGTTCCTGTGGATGGCATGCTCATGTTCCTGCCTGTTTCCTGGGGGGGGGACAGTGCATCATCAGGAGAGTACCTCTGTGCTCAAGTCATGGGTGCTGCTGGTCCCATTTCCTGCCTGGTGGACTCTGTTTCAGTGTGGACTGTTTAAATACCTTTTTAAGCCTGTGAAAGAGGGACAGTCATGTGATCTTGATTATCTAGGGCAGTGGAGAAGTAATGTCTGGCAGTAAGTTCTGGAGTGGAGTTAGGATGCTCAGGGGGCCTTTCTGGCCTTGACCAGTCACAGGGGAAGTAAAGAAAGTGATGTCACCTAGGTTAGACAGGGTATGGGCAGGTCCCAAGGGGCCTTCTTGTGCCTTATTTCTGGGGGCAGCAGGTGGCCCAGTAAATAGAGTGCTGTGACTGGAGTCAGGAGGATGCAAGTTCAAATGTGACCTTAGACACTTCCTAGCTGTGAGGCACTGAAGCACTGTCTGCCTCGGTTTCCTCATCTATAAAATGGGGATCATAATAGCACCTATCTATTAGGGTTGTTGGAAGGATCAAATGAGATACTATTTGTCAAAAGCTCTTTGCAAAGTTTGAAGCTCTGTGTGAGAGCTGAATATTGTTAGTTTTAATAGAATCTTAATCATTCTTATCGTGACTCTTGCTCTTTTATCCCTCCGACCGTGTTGTGATCCTGACCGGCCTCTGGGGTCCCTTCCCACTCTGCATCTGTGAATTTGTGTGGTGGGGGTTCTGTTAGGAGCATAAAGAGCTGCTTGACTGTTGTCTCGTCGATTCCTTCTTGGGAAGATTTCGGTTCGGAGATAGTCAGTGATGGTGCCCAGGAGTAGTGTCAGGCCTGGGGATCCCAGTGTGTGCGACTGGATGGGCCCTCAGACATCATCAGTCCACCTCCTGTATCCAGAAGGAATAATCTCATTTACAGTAGAAAATTTCCTGGGTTGATTTCTCTGGATAAACTGAGGGCTTGCTTCCCTCTTGCTCTTTTTCTAAGCTGGTTGGTTAGAATTCCGGACGGGTCATCCCATAAAAGCAAATTTATGACTTCATTTTTACAGGCTTTGGGTGACAATCTAAACCCTGTTTAATGGTGTAGTTGAGAAACCATCACCATCAAGGATGATGATAATGAGAAAGGACACCTCCTTTATTCTCCTTCAGCATCAGTTTCTTCATGTGGAAAGGGAAAGGGTTGGAGCAACTGAAGGGCCAGATCTAGGGGTTGGTCATGAAGCTGGAACAAGGGAAACATGTAGCCAGTAAGACTGAGAATCCAGAAACCCTGCAGTCCTTAGAGAGAGCACATCAACCAATCAGTAGGGAGTATCTTTCAGCCATGCCTTGCCTTCAATCAGGCATCGCCATTGCTAATCAGGCATCGCCATTGCTTTTAGAAAGGGGGACCTTGTGGCTCCTCCACCCTCCCTAAATGCTGGGGACTGCTGGCTACTCCACTTAAAGAGTTGTGTCTGTGGTTAGAATTAAGCCCTTTGAAGGCAAGGACTCTGGTATTTGTACGCCTGTGTGACTTTTATTCTATCAGTCTAACAAGTGCTGATTAAGTCTTGACCTTCATCCAGAACCCTGGACTGGGTTCTAGGCTTAGAAAAACAAAAGGAAAGATGTTTTTTTGCCCTCCAGGAGTCTCCAACGAATGTCCATGGAGGGTAATTTAAGCATCAGGAAAGGCCATCCAGCAGCGCTGGCACCTGAACTGAGCCTCAGAGGTGAGGAAGGAGAGTGTTCCTTGTCTAGTGGGCATCTGTGGAGAGGTGGGAGGTGGCACGGTGAATGTAAAAAATGCAAATAAAGGCCTTTTCCTCACTTTAAATGCCAAATTGAGGAATTCATGTTCTATACACATGGTGATAGGGAACAATCAAAGGTTCTGGAGGAGGTGAGTAACACAGTCAGATCTAGACTTTATTTGGGAAGGTTTTTCGTGTCTCTGTATGAAGTTTAGGGACATAGGACAGGAGTGCCAGCCTAATCAATCTGAGACGTTGTAGCAGTATCTAGGAAAAAGGTAGTGAGAGTGCATTAGGAGATGACTGAGGGAGTCAGGAAAAGGGGATGTATGTGAGAAACTGGACAGGGAGGACTTAGGAAGCTGCAGTGCTTGGTGTAGACATTGGTTCAGATTCCCTTCTGACTCACCTGTGGGACCTAGGACATTTCATCTCCTCTGACCTGTTTCCTCTCTGTAAGTTGAGGTCTTGGAACACGTGGAGTTTGGCACTCCTTTCAGCTCGAGGTCTGAGTTGAGGATGGCCTCACGGTTCTAAATCTTGGCTGTGGGAAGGGTGAAGGTGCTCTGGGTCCAGTGCCCTAGGGCGTCAGTCGGATGGTTCTTGGGTGCAGAATTGAGGCTGGGGCCGGAGCCCCAGAATGCAAAGGGCCACTGGGTTTGGTACCTGGCTGTCCAAGGAAGTGCCCACATCGATGAAATCACTCCTCTCTCCAAGTATTTATAGGATTTTAAACTATTTATAGCAGGAGCATTTTACTTTTGAAACAAAAAATAGTAGAAAGCAATACTGCCGGATTATTAATAATGGAGCAAAGTCCAGAAATAACATTGTCTGAAGACCTTTTTCATTTCTCTTTCATGCTGGCTCCTGAGAAAAGCCTGGGAGGATGAAAGAAAGCTGGTAGAAACCAGAAGGGAATTGGGGGAGGGGGGAGAATCCGAGCCCTGCTGAATTCTCCTGATTGTCCTTTTCCCCAGTTGAACCACTTAGGAGCTAGCATTAGAGGATTGAAAGCTGGGAAAGACTTTGAACACCTGCTAGTTCAGGTCCTTTCTTTTACAGATCAGGAAACCATTCAGAGAGGGAATGTCATCCAGATGAGGTCAGAGGATTGAAGCTCTAACCTGAAAGGGGCTGGCTGGGACAGTCTTCCCATCTGACAGAGGAAGAGACTGAGGAAGTCTGGGGCTGTCATAGGAAGAACTTAATGAAGCCTTCTTGATAAGGCCCCAGAAAGGATGGTGACTCACCCAGGGTCACAGCAGATGCTAGTGCCCAAGGCAGATCGTGAACCCAGAGTCCCCTGACTCCAAAGCCAGCATCATTTCCCCCAGGCCACACTGCCCATAGGGTTCAGATCCAGGTCTTCTGACTGCAAGGCCTACTATGTGCCAGGTACTAGACTAAGTGCTGGGGATACAGAGAAAGGCAGAAACTCAGTCCCTGCTATCAAGGACCTGACATTCTAATGAGGGAGAAGACATGCAAACAACTGTGAACATACAAGATATATGTGTTGTACATGGAACGGATTTCAGAGGGAAGATAGGGAGAGGGGAGATTTTTATGTTATTACTGGGCTTAGGAAAGAGAGGCCAGATTGGGGTTGGAGGAGGCCAGGGCATGACATAAGGGGGAAAGGTTTGGGGTTAGGAGATCTGGGTTTGAGTCCTAGCTTCTCAGTTCCTAAAGCTGTGTGACCTTGGGCAAGTCCTTTGGTTCCCTTTTGGAGTTGGAGGAGCTGGGTGGCATCATAGTGCATAGAGGCCAGGCCTGGAGTCAGGAAGACCTGAGTTCAAATGTGGCCTCAGACACTTCCCAGCTGGGTGACCCTGGACAAGTCACTTAACCCCTGCCTTCCTCAGTTTCCTCAGCTGTCAAAGGGAAATAGTAACAGCATCTAACTCCCAGGGTTGCTGTGAAAATCAAGTGAGGTTATATTTGTAGAGCACTCAACACTGTGTGTGGTACCCACACCCCCATTCTCCCTGGTGTTCAGAGGAGATGTTGCCTGTGAGGCTCCAGCCATGCCAGTGATCGCAGGTTGTGTTTTGGTGACTGATGCTTCATCAGCGACTCAGTCGCTCCCCCAATATTGTTCTCCTTCTGGAAATGGGCCACCATTACCCATCTGTTTGTCTGTTTTCTGAGGACTGTAAAACCTGGGGCTGATCTCAGGGCCTCCCAGTGCCATGCTGCGAAGGCCCCTATGTTCCAAACAGGCTTTGCTTCTCCTTGCCCTGCTCCTGGCCCATTTCCAAATCCTGCTTTGGTTCTGACTCTCACAGACTCAGGTTTCAGCACTGACATGTTCCTAATATCCGACTCCAGCCTTTGACCAAACATTCAAGGGTGGGATTGGAAAACTGATGCCTATCTGGGGACTTAGGGAGGTGGGGGGAGGGATTCGGCTTAGCCTCAGGTTCCAGGCCCCAGGTTCTAGGGTCCAAGCCCCAGATTCTAGGCTCTGGGCCCCAGCCCCAGGTTCCAGGCCTCAGGCCCCATCCCTGCTGGCTTTCTCATCTGGGCAGTTCACACAGCAAGGCCTGCTCTGCTGATGTTAATGATAGGGCATGCAGAGAATGATGGGGGTCCTTAGACTCCGGCCAGCCCGTTTTGCAGATGTGAAGCCAGGCTGTGTGGGCTGTGATTGAGACAGGCCTTGAGAGATGACCTGGTCTATCCCCCTTCAGATCTCAGCTAGTTTGTTAGTCCCCATGAACCAGGTGAATCTTTGATTTTGTTTTCCTCTGTGTTCTTTGGGATCCACCCATAGCAACCTGCTTCCTTCTCCCACCACACTGCTTTTGCCCTGGCTGTTCCTGGGCCTGGCATGCCCTCCTTTCACTTCCTCCAAGAGGCCTTTCTGGATTCCCCTCCCAGCTGTTAGTGCCTCCCCCTCAGGTCACCTGTATGTCTTTTCTGTGTACTGATCTCTGTCCTTGTCTGCCCCATTACAAGGCTAGCTCAATGCGATCAGAGATGGTTTTCACTTTCTCTTTGTTTCTCCAGTGCTTGGTGGTGCCTGACACATAGAAACACCTCACACAGGCTGCTTGGTTGGTTGAGAGCTGTATTTGAATCCCAGATGACATTTAGTCATGAGACCTTGGTTGGGTCAAGTGACCCGAGGCCTCTCCAAACCTCAGTATCCTCCTCTGTAAAGTAGACATAGTAATACTTCCAACATCTGCCTGAAAGGATTGATGTAAGGGAAGCTCTTTGTACACCTCATTTTAGAAGTGAGAGTCACTGAAGCCCAGAGAGCCTTTGGGGCTCTGTTTTCCAGGTCAGGATGTTGAGACATGACTGAAGATTCGGAGAGACCTATCAGATAAGAAGTAGAAGTGTTGGGGACCAGATGTGCAAGAGAGAGTGAGGAGTGCTGCGGGGTCCCTGCCCAGCTCCCCGATCCTGGGATTCAAGGTCCCCGGCCTTGACTTCAACCTGTGACTGTGGGGCCCTTCCTGCTGAGTTAACGGGGACCAGCCTTCCATCTCTGAATGGGGAAAATGTCCAAGAGCAGAGAAGGGATGGTGGGGGAGGGGGTGGAGATGGGCTTCTGGGGGGTCTTGCTCCTGTCACTGCCCCAGCTGGGTTGGGGTCTTGGCCCTAGGCAGATGAGAAGGGTGTGGATGTCTCTGGGGAATGGTGAATAAAAAAAGAATTGAGTGAAATGAGCTGGTCTAAACTGTGGTCTGTTAGGAAGTGTCCCCAAAGGCTTTGGTCCCTGCCTCACTGAGGGGCAGCTGCTTTCTCATCTCCTTTGGGCTGGGATGCTTGCACTCTTAGTCTGCAGGAGTGTCTAGCATCTCTGCTCCATAACCCGGACAGGCATTTCACTCTCCACAAAATGCTGCTCTAAGTATTTTGGGGTTGAACAGAGCCTTTCATTTGGTCGCTGACCTCCTTGGCACGCTTCCCTCTTTACAGACTGTTTCTGCTTTCCAGTTACCTATTTCAGACATTCTTCATTTGGGAAACAGTGGTGGTGACTTAGCCAAAGTCACCTAGTGTCAGAGATAGGACTCAAACCTGGCTGCCTCCCGATGCCAGAGGCTCTTTTTACTTAGCCAGCCATTGTAGGCATTTATTATTCTAGGCATACTTCCCCCCAAAATCCTCCCTTGGCACAAACAGGCATCGCTAAGGAACACAGGTCTTGGCCAGGTCTGAAAACGTTGGCCCCATTCTGTACCTGTTGTCCACCACCTCCCTATGCGCCTGGCATCACCAAGTCCTCTGAAATCAGGCTTGATTGCTCCACTGATCTTCCTGAGTTGAAGTCTGGTCTTGGACGCTGCCTACCTGTGTGACCCTGGGCAAATTGCTTAACCCTGCTTGCTTCAGTTTCCTCATCTGTAAAATGAGCTGGAGAAGGAAACAGCAAACTACTCCAGTATCTTTGCCAAGAAAGCCCCAGATGGGGTCACAAAGAGTCGGTTATGAAATGATTTAACCACAGACAGAAAGACTGACTCTTCAGGATGCCCCTCTATCATAGCCATAACTAAGTACTAAAGTTTACTTTTAAATACCTTATTGTGTTTTGACCCCCACACTTTCCCCCTAGCCCAGAGATACAGCCCGTACATGTGGCAGCTGTGAGAGATGGCATTTGAACCCCCGTGTCCCTCCACAGCACTCTGTGCCCCCCCACTCCTCTGTTTTACATGGCCACAGGTGGACTCCAGGGCACAGGAGAACAGATAGACTCTGGTTTTAATTTTGCTTCTCATCTAGAGATGGGTAGTATGGGCTGTCTCTAGGTGGGCATCTCCATCTCCTGGAGTACTAAAGCCTCCTGTTCTCTGGATGTCCCAGGTAATAAATGTTAGCAGAGCACCCCTTGCCTAAATCAGTTCTCAGCATGTAAGCCCCTTCACTTGCCATTATGGTTAGATGTTTTGTTTTTAGTGTTATCTTCCTAACCTTGCACATAGTAGGTGCTCACATGCTGCTTGGCTATTCCCTGCCTGAGGTACATGGCCTTTTCCTTTGGGTGTAGTTGATGGCCTCCCAGGCCCAGGATACTTCCTGGCTGGACTCCCTTGACCCTGGGCTGGCAGTCCAGCTTCCAAAACCCCAAGCTCTCAGGTGGTGCTGGGTTGCCAGGGATGTGATCTCACTAACATGAGGAGCAAACAGGTGGTCTAATGGGAGACCTAGTTTCCAGGAATCGTAGAGAAGTGATTGGCTCCGTGACTTTGGGGTGGCTAGGGCCACATCCGTGGTGTGACGCTCAGCCCTGGGTCCCAGTTTTTGGAGTGGGCAGTTGACAGCATTAGAGGAAGGCTATCAGGGGAGTGAAAGGCTTTGAGTCCTTGTGCATTTAGAAGAATTGGGGATGTTTATGATGGAGAAGGGAAGGCTTGGGTGCTAAGGGAGCTAGCTAGTGGCCTTCGAGTGTCCTGAAGGGCTCTCCTCTGGAGGAGAGATTGACTTGGTCAGTGGCACCCCAAAGGGCACAGGGAGGAGGTCAGTTGTAGGCTTGATATCCCAAGGAGAATGGGCTCACTTGGGAGTCAGGGGGATGGCCCTTTCTCAGGGATACTGGTTCAAAGATGGGGGGCAGCCATGCCTTCTGAAGTCCCTTCCAATCCTGGGATTCTGTGATTGTGTGACTGTTGCCACAATGGAGGGAACGGAGCTCAGAGGAAGAAAAAGGGCACTGGATTTACAGTCCAAGGACCTGGATTGAGTTCTGGGATCTGCTACTGAACATCTATCTCTGTGTCCTTGGGCAGAGCTCTCAGTTTCCTCCCCTGAACTATCAGAAGATTGGAGTGGATCAGGAGTGCTTAACCTGGGGACTGTGAACTTGGAGCTTTTAACATTTTGGTAACTGTATTGGAGGCAGGCAGATGGTGCCAGAGTGCCCAGAGCGCCCTCTGGAGTCAGAAAGAGCAGAGTTCAAATCTGGCCTCAGATACATACCAGCTGAGTGGCCCTGGGCAAGTCACTTAACCTCTGTTTGCCTCAGTTTCCCCATCTGTAAAATAAGAGTATTAACAGCACCTCTCTCCCAGGGTTGTTGTGAGGATCAAATGACATCATGATTGTAACAAGCCCTTAACATGCCTGGCACATAGTAGGCAACATAGAAATGGTTTTTCCCTTCTTCCTTGTGTCCCAGGAGCCCTGATTTCCTTTGTCTTCCTGTGCATTTGTTTAATGGGGTTTAACCATATAATTTTGAGAAGACTTTAGCAGACAGAGGCTCAAGGGGACCAGGACACAGGCTTTGAAGAAGTCAGAAGATCTTGTGTCCATGATCTCTGGGACAGGAATGTAGTGGCCTCACCCAGTAGCCCTAAGGAGGTCACCTGCCTTTCCTCGGTAGTGAGGCTGAGCCCTTAGTGGGGCTGAACTAGAGGCTGTTCTATGCCAAACCGGCTGGACGAGAGCCTCAGAAGAACCTGCCAGCGCTTAGCACAGTGCCTACATGTTGTAGGGGCTTAATAAATGCTTGTGGACTTGACTGGTTGTGAGATTGCAGAAGCCCATACCCCATGAGAAAATCCTGAACCTTCGGCCTAGTGTTTTGTCTGGCCCTTTAGGTAGTGTTGAGCTGTGTTTTGGAAGGAGGGTAGCCAGGCCTTCGGGAGCCTGGGGACCTTCCTCTGTGTGCTGGGTTAGACCTCTAGGTTACTTGAGCACCAACTACACCGGCCCACTGGCTTTCAGTCACTGCTGAATCCTTGAAAGCACTTTTATGTTCCTTCTGTCATCTCCCTCGTGTCTGTTTCAAAGTGGATTTTGGCAACAGTGGTTGGAGGACCCTCCTTGGTGATCAATAGTTTGGAATCTGCCCTTGTGGTCAGTGGTTGGGGGACTCTCTTTGGCAGTCAGTGTTTGGGGTTCCTCCTTAAGAGATCAGTGCTTTGGGACTTTCCCTGGTGGTTGATGGGTAGGGAATCATCCTTGGCAATGAGTCATTGGAGGAACCTCCTTGGTGGTCAGTGGTTTGAGATCTTCCCTGGAAGTCCTTGGTTGGGGAACCCTCTTTGGCAGTGAGTTGTTGGGAGACCCTCCTTGGCAATGAATCATTGGGAGACCCTCCTTGACGATCAGTGGTTTGGGATCTTCCTTGGCGGTCGGTGGTTGGGGGACCCTGTTTGGTGACCAGTCCTTGAGTGGTTGTGGGCCCTGGGCCCTTAGGGTTGGGGTCCGTACTGTGAAAATCTACCTGCCCTTTGATAGATGGTGAGAGATTTTACTTAGTTCTCCAAGGGATTATAAGAGCAGTTTTCTTAACTGTAAAATATTAGAAGGCTGGACAAGATGAGCTTTGAGGTCTCCTGGCTCTCCCATTCTATTCTATGACATTTAAAATCACTGGGATGATTAACTTCCTTTTGAGATAAGGAGATAGAACAAATTCCCGCTCAAATAAAAACCAGTTTTGCTGCCCTTTCCTGAGTTTCAGAGTCATCGCTAAGAAGCCTCTCTTGCTTGGCTCACTAAATGAGTTCATTGTTTTTTTTCATTGTTCATTTTTCAGAGATGTGAAGGCCTTCCCTTAGCATTGATATTAGAAACTTGATTCAGTGAATTCTCTGGACTTTTCGGAAAGGCCATTTTAAGAATTAGTTTTGATCTCTCCTCGAACCCCTCCTCCACTCAACTGACTGTTGACTCCCTGTCTTAGCCAGGAGCTGGAATGGAGGCGTGGGGGTCTTCCCTTCCAGGACTGTGGAGCTGGGGAAGGGGCTTTTCAGTGGGACCCCAAACATGAAGAGTTGTTAATTGACACTCCACTTTTTTGTAGCTCGTTGTGTTTTATGAATAGAGGGAGGGTAGGGTAGATTCTGTCACCTCTTATAGATTAAGACCACAGGAGGGGAATTGATTTATTTTGTTTCTTCAAGGTGAGGACAGTTGTCAAGTTGCCTTCCCTCATGCCATAATTTGGGGTCTTGCTTGTCCCTAGGAATTAGCTCAGTGTGAAGAAAGACAGTATTTCTAACAGCTGCCTCTTCTGTGATTTCTGCCTTGGAGGATCTGAAGATTCGTTCCTTAGCCCTGGGATTTGTAGTTGGTATCAATAATAGAAGCTAGCATTTATATGGCACTCGAAGGTTTGAAAAGTGTCTTCTAAGTTTCTCATTTGATCCTAACAAGCGTTGGGGCAGCTAGGTCTGCCGTCAGAAAGACTCATCTTCCTGTGTTGAAATTCAACCTCAGACGTTAATTGACTAACTGGGTGACCCTGGGCAAGTCATTTAACTGGTTTGCCTCAGTTCCTCATCATGGCAAACCACTTCAGCACCTTTGCCAAGAAAACCCCAAATGGGGTCACAGAGAGTCAGACATGGCTGAAATGAAGCCTGAGAGGTGGGCGTTACTCTAAGGTGTCTCCCCCATTAGAGGTTAGTTAGCTCCTTGAAGGCAGGGACGTGGTTTGCTCTCCCCAGAGAATCTCCAGAGATTAGGTCAGTGCCTGGTATATTGTAAGTGCTTAATTAAAAGGCTTATGAGGCTTTGTGCATTTGCTCATCAGCAGACTATGTTTCTACTAACTCTTTGTGGATTGGTTTAACCAGAAAGTTGGCTATTGAGTGATTTGTATTGGAAAATTTTTTTATTATGTACTTACCAAGTGATGTTTTATTTATTTATTTTGGGCAGCAGTAACTGTGGAAGCCCATCTAGGGTGGCAGTATGGTGCAGTGAAAGAATACCATGTATGGAATTATAGGACCTGGCTTCAGATCCTGGCTTCCCGAGTCTGTCAGACTTTGGCGGAAATCTCTTTACCTCCCGAAGTCTGAGTTTGCTGAGAGCATCAGAGTTGCTCAGAGGACCTTTTCACTCTTGAGAAGAGGGCTGGGATCTCTTTACACTTGTGACAAAATCATCGGTCATTGAAGTCTTGAAATAAGTTAATATCTTTTGACATATGACGTCCCTGTCCTAAATCCAACACCGGACTGAACTAATTGATGGAATTTCCTTTCTGTGGAGCAAGGGTCTTTAATCTGTGGTCCCCAGACAGCCCCCTTCCACATCCCTTCACCCTATGCATAGGTTTCAAGAAGGCAATGAACTCGGATGGGGAAAAAAAAGAATGACATCTTTATTTTCAGAACATCTAATGGAAATGTTCCATTTCCTTCAGTTGCTGAGAAACATTACTCTGAGGAGTCCACCAGATTGCTAGTAAGGTTAAAAGCCTGTGATGTTGAGGGACCTTCGATGCCTGGAGGTGGGCTGTGTGAACTTCCCAAGTTCCTGTTAGAGTCTCTCAGGCATGACACTGTGAGTGAGCCATGACTGGAGACTCTTGACCTATTATCTTGTGATGACTCCAGTACAAGCTTCCTGAGGGCAGGCCTGTCATATTTTCCTGGAATGCTTAGTGCCTAGCACAATGCCTTAAACCTTTGGGACTTTGCAAGTGATTTCTGAGTCAGGTATTCAGCAAGCATTTATTAAAGGCCTTTAGAGTTGGCCTGTGAGTACAGGAAATAGAGACAAAAATGAACCAGAGTGGAGTGGTCAGTTAAAAAAAATAAGCCTAGTCTTCATGGAGCTAAATTGGGGGTATAGGGAATGAAGAGGAGAGAGTATGTATATTTATATATATAATGATATGGTGTAGAGCACAGTGACTGAGCATTTAGGGTTAGGGGCAGATGTGACCTTGGGTAAGTCACTTCATTGCTCCCTGGCCTCCTCTCTTCACTTATGAAATGGGGATAACAACAGTGCCTCCCTCTGGGAGTTGTTGTGAGATGATATTTGTAAAGTGCTTGTCAGGGCATCTGGCATGTAGTAAGGTTTAATAAATATTTGGTCCCTTCCCCTTGTATATAAAAATAGGTAGGAAGATTTAGGTCTGAGGGCACTGGCTGCTGAGGGAAGGGTCTAGAAAGACTTTGTGGAGAAGATGGTGCTTGAGCCGAACTGAATTCTTGTCTCCTTTCATTGAGACAATAGATGGAGAGGTTATAGTGAAGATAGAATGTTGGATTTTGTGACAGCACACCATAGGACTTCAAGCCAGGAGAGTCCTGGGTTTGAATCCAGGCTCTGCCACTTCCACTAGTGACTTCCCTGAACGTGGTCTCCTCCTCTGCAAATGACATGATGTACCTCAGTGGCCTTTCTGGTCCCTTGTGGCTCTAGGGGCCCTGTGAGAGGGAAGTGAGGTGTGGTCTGGGTGACTTCTGAAGCCCAACCTTGGGGGCTGGAGGGTTGGGGGACTCCTGCAATGCCTTCTGCTTCCCCTGGTTCTGAGGCTTTCTGAACTCTGGCCACCAGGGCTGGATTCTGCTGCTTGGCCAGAAAGCATCTTTGCTCTTGAATAGTGGAATCATTTCCCTAGTCTTTCTCTAGAAGCTGCTCGTTCCTGACAAAGAAGGTGACTTGTTTTGGGGGCATTTCCTTCCTCCCGCTGGCGCTTCTGAGAATGGAGGTGGTAAGTGTTGCCCCTTCAGAGGTAGCCGGGACTCCTTTCTCCGGTGGACACAGTGGTCATTGCTAGTGACAACAAGAGGACGTTTCCATTTGAAATGAAACTGTGATTTCATTGGCCTGTGAAATCCCTGGTGAGGAAATTCCCTGCTTCCACATGTGTTGTTGTCTTCTCTGTAACTTGAAGCCTCAGGGCCTTGCCTCATCAAGGAGAAGTCAAGTGACTTGATGAGGGACATACAGCTAGGGTGGGTCACGAGTAGAGGGGATTTCTATATTTGTTGTATTTATAGATAAGGAGACCCAAACCTAGGTTGTTTTGTCTACATGGCCAGCTCTGGCTCCACTCTGTTCTTGCCTTGATGGTATCTTTAATAATAATAACAACAATGGATAATTATTAATATAACAGTATTTATATAATTAATATTATTAATTATAAAATATAATATTTTAAACAATAACAGCTACTTATATGACCCGGGCAAGTGACTTAAATGCTATGTGCCTCAGTTTCTTCATCTGTAAAATTGGGATAATAGTAACACCTACCTTCCAAGGTTATTATGAAGATCAAGTAAGATAGTCATTGTGAAGAGCTTAGCGCAATGCCTGGCACATAGTGAGAGCTATAAAATGCTAGCTAATAATAATCATGTTAACATATTCATATTTTCCTGTGTTATCTTGTCTTGAGTGCACAACAATCTCATTGCAAATAGTATAGATATTACTGTTTCCTTTTTATAGATGTGACCAAGGTCACACTGCTAATAATGTCAGGGGCAAGATTTGAATCCAGGACTTTCTGATCATGAATTCTTTATATACATCATTTTCTTTGAAGCTCCTAAAAGAACCATGTGATGGAGATACATAGTTGTTTGATTATCCCCTATTTTACGAGTGAGGAAACAGAGGATCAGAGAAGTGAAGGGACTTCCTGGTTGTGACAATAAATATCCAGGGTAGAATTTGAATCCAAGCCTTCCTGTCAGATCCAGCCCTCGGCTAAAACCCTGTGCCTCTATTTCCCCTTGAGAGGTGCCTCCAGGAGAATGACTTATTGGCAAAGTCTGAGTACAATGTAACTTACTGGGACAGAAGACGTAATTAATATGCAAATCCACTGCAAATAAACAGGTTGATTAAAACTGAAGATCTTTGGGACTTGGAATCTGTCCACCTGGAGGCTGTGGTCGCTTTGACCTGGTTCTTTGGTTGGGGAGTGGAGTTTTAATGCCAGGTATTTTCTCTCTGGCTCCAGGGAGATCACAAGAGTACAGGCAGACTTGGACTGGTGGCTGGCATGAGGGGTTGAGATTTTGGCAGAAAGGATCCAGGCACCAAAGTGAGATGCTGCCTCTGTTGTTGCAGGAGTCTTGTCTGTTTTTTGTCTGTGGACTTTTGGAAGACCCTTTGCTATGTCCTTACCTACATTGTAGCAGCAAGGACAGGCCTGGATGTTACAGCCCTGGCTGGAAAAGCCATTCTGGCCAGTTTCTGCCCTCATCAGCCCATCCTTCCCCCAGGCTCAAGTCTAACCATGCCGATTTCCTTCTCATCATCCTTCAGTGGTCCCTGTTTCACTGCCAGTCATAAAAATGATAGATTCATCCCATGACGGTTGGTTTGGGAGAGATTTTATCTCAGTCCATTTCTTGCTTCACAAACGTCTGTTTGTGAACATTGAAGTTTTCCTCCTGAAACTTGCTTCTCCATCCGAGAAGTCTTGTCAAAAATGCAATGAATGATTGATTGCTTTATAGAACTATGGACCTTTCTCCTAAACTGAGGTAGAAAAGTCCTTAGGGTTGAACCAGGAGCAGTTGGGGGATGTTGCTGAAAGGCAGATGTAGCCTTGATGCCAAAAAGACCTTCACCACTAGTGATGTCCCACAATGGAATAAGTGGCGATTTCCCCCTCCTGGGCTTGGTGAGCCCCCCTGGTGTGTGGGAGTGGCCATTCTTGTTCAGATATGGGTAGGTCCAGATGCTGCTGGGGTCCCTTCCAAATGAGACTCTTTACCTCATATACATTTGTCCATTTCGAGGAATGCTTTTGTACTGAAAACAATTATTTAGAACTTAAATGGATGGGTTATGGTATAAGGAAAGAGTTACAGACACCAAAATCCATTGGAGAGAAGAGGAAGAGAGAGAGACAGTGAGGAGAGAGAAAGAGACAGGAGAGAGAGACGAGAGAGACAGTGAGAAAGGGAGAGACACACAGAAGAAGAGAGGGAGACGGGGTGAGGGGAGCATACCCAGCTGCTTAGTCACTGCCTGCACCCCCCTGCTGACTTAGACTATTTACATGGAAGGCCTCTGGTGGGTGACGTTAGAAATGTCGGTTTCTGGGGTGTCTCAGGCCACAAGGTACTCCAGAATTGGACTTTCATTGGAGTTTGTCAGGAAGCAAAGGGAATGGGCCTGCCTCCTACAGATAGGAAGCTGTTCCTTAGATCCCTCCTCAAGTCACCTTGGCCTTGTGGCAATATGTGTGTGTTGGGGGGGAGGGATTCCTAGGAGAATGGGGTATGCATGTGTTATTTTGAGTTTTGTCTTTGTATCCCATTCCCCCCCCCCCTTTTTTTTTGTCAAGGCAGTTAGGATTAAGTGACTTGTCCAGGGTCACACAGTTAGTAAGCATCAAGTATCTGAGGTCGAATTTAAACTCAGGTCCTCCTGACTGCAAGGCCAATACTCTATCCTCTGTGCTAACTAGCTGCCCTCTGTCTTTGCATTCCTTAGTGCAGTTCCTGGAGCCAGTGGATAGGGTGGCCCAGTGGATGGAACGGTGAACCTGGAGCCTGAAAGACTTATGCTCAAATCCAGCCTCAGATACTTGTATGATGCGGGACAAGTCACACCTTATCTTCCTCAGTTCCCTCAACTGTAGTATGGGGCTAGTAACAGCATGTACTGGCAGCACTGTTGTGAGAGGATAATTGTGAGAGCTCAGCACAGTAGCAGGCCCAGAGAGGGTGCTGAGTAAAATGCTTCTTCCTCTTCCCCTTTCTCTTCTCCTCAAGTCACCCCAGTTTTTGGCTCACAAGAAGGGCTCTCCAGACATGGTGAGTGGGAGAGGAGCCAAGATCAAGGAGCCAGTTTGGGGCAACAGGCAGAATGGGAAGGGAAGTCAGGGGAAATGAATCTGGAGAGGTAAGTGGCGATCACGTTGTGAAGGGCTTTGAATACCTAAGAAGGAGGAGTGTGTCCTTGGCCCCAAAGGTGATAGGGAGCCCCTAGAGCTCTTTGAGCACAGGAGGGGCCTGGGAGACATGGGATGCTTCATTTTGTTGGCTATGGAGAGGCTGGGATGGAGATGGAGGCTGGACCGTGGTCTGGATCTTGTCTCCTCTCTTCTAAGAATGCATGCCCTCCCACAGCCCCTTGGGATCAGACCTCTACTCACCCTCCAGATCTCCAGCCTGGTTGCTTCCCGTGCCAAGTCCCAGCTTTACATTTTCTAAGTTGACGTGTACATGAAATACAAAACAGCGTGGCAAGGGGAGCAGCGCTGTGAGGGGAATGATGCGACAAGGGGAGCTCCTTCAAATGCCAGGTGGCTACTTAGGGCCATTGGCATTTGGGAGCTGACATTTACTCATGACTTAATTGGATTTCTGCCTTCATTGGCCAGATTACTTGGCATCATTTCAAGGAAATTGTAAATATGTGGAAGCACTGTTGCTAGCAAGGGAGGAGATGTAAGTGTGTGGTGTGTGGGCAAGACTTTCTAAAGCCACCTACATGCTAAGTAAATGGACCAGGCCCTCTCTTCTGAGGCTGAACCTGCCTCTTCCCCTCCTACTGATAGTTTTGTACATGAGGCCTTGGTTAAGTCCAAAGCTTGGCAGGGGAGGGAGCAAAAGGAGTCCCTCCTGCCCCTTCCCCCTCCTTGAGAAGGCAAGCAGTTTGATAGAGGTTAGAAAAGTGCAGTCATGTAAAATATATTTCCAAAATATGAAGAAATTGAATAGAGGTGAATATTATGAGATAAGGGAGGCAGAGCCAGACAACAAATCATTCCTGTGAAAGTGTTTCTGGTTTAGTGGGCCTGCAAGCACTAAGTATAGCAGCTACAAAGGTCAGTGGGGTCTTGGACTGCATGGAGGGCATGGCATCCAGATAGGATCTGCCCTGTTCATATCACAGCTGGAATTACAGTGTGTGAAGGGTTGGGTGCCATCTTTTAAGAAGGACAAGAACCTGAGGGGCCGAGTGCGGAGCTGACCAATCAGAATGGAGAATATACTGTACAAGCTCCAGGTTCTAATCAGAAGAGGAGGAAGGGGACCCTGATGGTGATTTACAAGTGATTGTCCTGCAGGAGAAGGATTGGTTTCAGGGGGCAGGAATAGGGCCAGTGGGTTCTCAAGAGTCAGGCTGAGACCTGATCAAAGGATGTCTCAAATATGAGAGCTATTCTACAGAGGTTTGGGGTGCCAGGAGGAGTAGTGAGCTCCTTGTCTCTGGAGGTATTCAAACTGAAAGTGGGTGGGCCCCTGTCAGGGATTTGGTAGAAATGATTCCTGCTTTGTTCTGTCTTAGACTAGATAATAATAACTGGTGTTCGACGGCCTTTGAGATGCCTTCCCCTTCTGAGGCTGTAATTCTGTGAGACTGAGTCAACCCCAGGCGAGGGAGACAGATACTTAATATTGCATAGAAACCTTTAAGCCTTTATTATAGAATTTCTTATAGAATTTTATTATAGAATTTCTATTATTTATTATAGAATTTCTACAAATACCAACATTTGGGCCATAATTGGTATAACTCCTAATGGATGAAAATGAAAAATTTACCATGCCCTTAATAAATAATAGTAGCATTTAAAAATCATAAGCTCTTAGTTAATAAATGTTTGAATAGATGTACAAAATTCATTTCAGAAGCATAATTTAACTTGAGAGAGGTGGATAGAGGGCTAGCCCTGGAGTCAAGTTGTTCTGGGTTCAAGCCCTGCCATGTGACCATCGGAAAGCTCTGGGGAGCTGTTGATCTGCCTTAGTGGATGGCATTTCCACAGTGAAACTCGAGTGAACTGAACTCGAGTGAAATCACAGATCCCGGCCAAAGCCATTTTAAGTTGCTGTGGGTCAGGTTGTAGGTGTATTAGAACGACAAAAAACAGCCTGTTTCCTCAAAATGACCTGAAAAACTTAAAGGCCGGTGTACATAGTATTTTGCTGGGCAAAAGCATTTCTCCACTCTCTGACTCCTTAGCACCCTCCTGCCCCAGTGGCAGCATGGGAAGTGAATGTGCTTGTCCTCTGTGGATGCTGGTTCCCTTGAGAGGGCCTGGAATAGGGATCCGTGGAGTTTTACAGCCAGGGTGAATTCAGAGCTAACCAGAGCTTGCAACTCCATGTCCTTAGACAAGCCAGCCTGGTTTTGATTTCCAGAAGACAGGGTGGAAAGAAGCTGGAAGTCAGCTTGACTGTTGTAGCTTTCTTGTGGTGACTAGTATAGCTTTGTGTTATGGGAGGAATGGGCAGTCCTGGCTGTGTCCTCAGAGTAGTGGGGATGTCCTGGAGGCTCCCGAAGGATGGGAGGCCCAGGTACTCTGAACGGCAGGGCTAGATCTGCCCTTTTATCTGAAAATTGTTACTGTCTCACTATGTGGCTGGATCAGTCCTGGGTCACTGAAGTGGAGGAGGCCAGTGGAGGCCTGCCATGATCTGAGTCCTCTGGGTAGTTGGAAAGGTCAGGGTGAAAGGTTCATAGTCTTGTTTTCTGCTGGATTCCACCTGGTGTATGTTTGTGAGTTTTCCTCCCCACCTCACCCCCAAGATCCATTTTTCACACAGCTGGCAACACACTCTTCCTAAAGCCCAGATATGACCATATCACTCTACAGCTCAGGAAGCTGCAGTAACTCCCTATGTCCCTCATTGAAATTTTATCCTGTCTCCAGCTTACTTCATATTTCACCTTTCACATCCTCTATGTTTCAGCCAAATTGGACTCATGGTGGTAGTTCCCTGATTACCTCTTTGACTTTGCCAAGGCTGTGCCCTCTGCCTGGTGTGCACTGCCTTATGAGCTCAGTTTATGGATTCCCCTGGGTGTACGTTGACTTTTCTTCATCAGAACAATCATGCATCACTTTCCTGTTGTCAAGTTTCCTTCTCTAGTAGAATGTGAGACTGGAATTGTTCTCTGTTTTCATCTTTGCGTTGTCAACAAGTCACTAAGCAGTTAATAAGTGGCTGCTTGTGCCATGGTAAGGATACAAGGAAGGGCAAAAGACAGTTGCTTCTCTCAAGGAGCTCTCAGCCTAATGACTGGCACTTAGCAACTCTCCTACCCGCATACATTTGGCACTTAGTAGATGCTTGTTGCATTAACCTTTAATTCCTTTTATAATGACTCTTTTCTACTATAATGAGTATTTTCTCAACTGAAGTAGAATTAACTCTATTAACAACACTGTACTGTACCCCCAAACCCTCTTGCTAACCCACCTGCGTACTTCTCTGTTTTGCTTCCAGAGTGTGGACAGCTCAGTCTCTCCCTTCCTGGGCCATGCTACCCAGGAACACCTTGTGGAGTGTTAGTAGCCAGTAGTATTCTGTCAAGAGAAAGAAAGGATCCTCCCTTGAATGTGAGTAAAGATTTCTGAGACATTTGAGAAACTTTCATTGAATTGCCTGTTTCTTGCTGTCTTTTTCAGAGTCCATTTGAAATTCCTTGTTTGACAGAAGTCTGAGTATGCACATTCATGGGGTTGCTCTCCCTACAATGGATGTGAATAGTGCATAAAGTCTATGCCTAGTGAACGTTAAAAACATTTTGTGTTGGTGGTTTTGTACCTCAGTGCTTGGGGTGTGTGGGGCCTGTGTGCCCCTCCTTTGGCAACTCCCTTTGTGGGTACTGGCTATCATATTTCTATACTTTTGTGAGGTTTGTGGCCATAGGCCTTCCTTGATGTTTCATGTTTCAGGATGTCCAAGGATGGGTGATGCCATCAAAAGGGGTGTCTTCTCCCTACACGGATAACCTAACTCCTCAGTGGAGTCCATGGTCTTTCTGTGAGAGTGTCTGAGACTGAAAAATTTATCACTTTTGCTATAGCCCAACTGGGAGATGAACTTCCTTTTTTTCCAAAATAAGTTTTATTGATGTATTTTTTACTTTTATAGCATAATCCTATTTAGATGTTTTTCCTCATGACTGTCACCTCTGAACTGAACTTTCCCATGTCATAGAGAAACACAGTTAAGCCAAAATAAGGCATGATGTATGTACCATTTTGTTCCTGCAGTCTCTCACCTTCCTGAAGAGAGGAAGGAAATATAGATTTCATTATCTATTCTCTAGAACCAAAATGTGTTTATTATTTAATCAAATAATTATTGCATTATGATTATTTTATTAATCAACTATTTCATTATTATTTTTATAAAAATTTGTTGTAACTATTCAAAAATTGGCTTCCTTTTAGGGGTGTGTGTGATGAGTGTTTCTGAAAACAGGTAAACTCCTCACTAGATGAGAAGTGGGTAGGCACAACTAGTCCTGAGCTCATAATAATACCACAGGTGACGACAACAGCTCACATTTATATAGCACTTTATGGTTTTAAAAGTGCTTTTTATATGCTACTTTGTTTCCTAACAGCCCTGTGAGCTAGGGGTTATTTTTATACTCACTTCACAGATATGGAAACTGAAGTAGTGAGAGATAAAGTGGCCTGCCATACAGCTAGAGGGTGTCTGGGGAAAGATTCCAACCCAAGATCTTCTTTCCTGTGCTCTCTCCACTGGGCTGTCTTTGGGTTTCTTCCATGGCCCTTGGAGGCATCAGAAGGGGCCTGCAGTGCTATGCCCTATGAGAAGGAGCTGAGGACAAACGTCTCTGGAAGGCCAAGAGAGGGGATGCTTGCTAGAGCTGCCTGAAGATAGAGGAAGGGAGGGGCGGAGGTAGGGTGCCGCCTTTGCCAGAGAGTTGAAAACAACCCAGAAACCAAATGCAAAGTTGGGGTTCATGTGTGCAAATCAACATTGGAGACCCTCATCATGATGGCAAAGCTGAGGTAACCAAAGGACCTGGGTCTGGACTCCCGTTCAAATGAGGTGTTGTAATAATTCTAACACCGCCCCCTCCCCCTCAGTAATAGCTGGCATTTCCAAAGAACTCTAAGGTGCGCCAAATGTGTGTTACCAGTATATAACACTTTATCCTGGAAAGAGTCCTGGCAGATGGGGGCTATTATTAGCTCTGTTTCACAGATGAGGAAACTGAGGCACGGAAAAATTTAGTGACTTAGGCAGTATCACACAGCTAGGAAGAGTCAGGGGCAGGATTCAGGCTTGGGTTTTCCTGATTCCAAGGCTAGGATTCTCTCCGCTGTGGCGCTCAGCTGTCTTTGAGGTGAGAAGTGGGCAGGCCACTCCTCAAGTCTAAAGTCAGCTTGTTTTTGGCACCTCTGGAGAGGTGGGGAAGCAGCTGGAGACAGCAGTCTTCCCACAAAACCTTCCTGTCCTAGGCAGGGCTGGGCCATGGCTTGTATAGGTGTAGGGGGTGGAGTGGGTGAGGCTCTCAGGAGTGCCTCTTTGGTTTCCCATCTCTCTTAGGATGGGTGGTAGTCACTGTCTGTTGACTTGACTCAAGACCAAAGGTGGGGGCAGGGGAGGTAATTAAATTTTCCAGAAAAGGCAGGCATTATTGTTCCCATCTTATGGGTGAAGAAACTAAATTTCAGAGAAATTCACAATTCATATTAATCAGTCTAGACTTAGAAGGGAGCTCAGAGACCTTGACCTTTCCTCATTTTTATGGGTAAGGAGATTAAGGCCTAGAGAGGCTGAGAGAGGCAAAGATCTCACACATAGTAAACCCCACCCTCTGAAGTCAGAGCCAGTGTTTAAGTGACTTGCCTAGGGTCACACAATCAAGAAACAGCCAATATTCAGCATTTTCTTAATCTGGGAATAGATGGACACATGGACAGTCTTTGGATGAATCATAAGATAGGGGTATAGGAGGAGTGACCTAAGGAATTAAATAGTTAATAAGTAAATTGTTGTGCTAGACTCTAGATTCCATAAGGGTAAGGGCTATATTTTTCTTTAAAATTTTTCATATTGTTTTCTTCTTTTATTTTCATATCAACAACATTTTTGTATAAACTCCTCTTTTCTACCAGCATTGAATTGTCCCCTGTCATAGCAATAGCAGTTAATTAAAACTGGTGATATAAAGATCATGTCTGAGTTTGCCGCATTCTTCATCTGTAGTCCCCCACCTCTCTTCTCAGAGGATGGTCTGTTTTGTTAAATATTTTGTCGTCATGGCACTAATTCAGAGTTTGGCTTCCCTGTACTGCCCTATCCCCTGCTCTTTCTCCCAGTTCTGCTTTCTTCACCCCAAATCTGTTCATCCCAATCTTCTGGGACTATATCTTTTTGTTTTAATCCCCCACCTCACTTGGCCTGGGCCTCACATGTAGCAGGTTCTCAGTTACCATTTATTGAATGAATGAAGTTTACTGAGGGATCTTGTGAAGATGTTTCTAACGGACCCTTGGAGACCATGCGTGATAGCATCCATTGGCCTTCTGAGCTGCCATCCACTGCCAGGGTATAATGCCACAGAAGGCTACTTGAAATTCTGATTAATGTCTGCCCTGGGGGTTCTTTGCCTTCTCCATGTTGTTGATTTCTTTGGCCAACTAGTGAAACCTGGGGAGTACTTCTATAATGTTTTTAAATGCATAAAATAAAAACTATCAGATTAGCAAGGAAACTGATTGTATTGAAATATAGTTATCCAAATATTTTAAAAGAAACTCAACCAAACTGATTCCCCCAAGGTTAAGAACTTCTGGTGTAGGCAATGGATGGGACCTAGGCCTGGCCAAGTACTTTGGAACTTCATGGTGCATGTGAAGCCTGGCCAAACCAGCCTCAAATTTTAGTGGTCTTAAATAAGATAAGACCCGACAGCAAAAGCAGTAACTCTGGTCATAAAGTTTGAGGTGAAGTAGACTGGCTCTAGGACTTTCCTAGGGTCCTTCTCCCTCCATCAGCTTCCTCGCAGTCGATGAAAGCTCACCCAGCTTCTGTGATTTCAGCTAGTAGCCTGCTACTAGGGGTTATGCCCAGGATTTTGTAATTAGGACAAAGCAGTCACGTGGTTTGGAGGTGTGCTGGGCTTTCCAAAGGTGTGCCTTGGGTTACAAGAGCTGACAGGTCCTTACCAAGCTGGTATTTTTTAATAGGCATTGGTGATACTATGTCTGTTGTTTGTGCTAAGCTGGGAGAGCTCCTCCTGATCAGGGGATATGGTCTGCACCATGAAGGGTGATTCTGGACCCATCCTTAGAGGCTGAGGATGCCAGTGCTGGGCTGGGCTGGGCTAGGCTCCCATGCAACGGGGAGCTCCTTGCAGGCAGGCCTTGTTTGAGTGAATGACAAAGTAAGTGCTTAGTAGTTCTAGCCCTTGACTGTGAGGGCAGGATGGAGTAAGCCCTCAGGAAATGGTTTCCATCCCAAGGAGAGGGTCTCGGAAAGCTCGTTCTCAGTGGTGACTGAATATGCTTTCAGAGCTGGTTTTAGGTGGCTTTTTTGAAAATGAAAATAAGAAAAATGGAGTGGTGGCCATTGTTGATGGGAGCAGGTTGTCAGCAGAAAGAGTAAAGGATTGTCTGAGTTTGCGCCGAACACGATTTAGTCCCACAAATTGTTCAGTTGCTGTTAGAAATGTCTTTGGGACTTTGTGGATCAAGAGGAAAGGGGAAATTCAGAATTTGGGAGCAAAGGAGGGTGTGTGTGTGTGTGTGAAAAAGAGAGACAGAGAGATGGGGGGAATACAGGAAGGGAGAGAGAAAGGTGGGGGGAGAGAGAGAAGGGGGAAGAGGGAGATAGGGAGGGAGAGGGGAAGAGGTGGGGGGAGAAGGGAGAGATAAGTAGAGGGAGGAAAGGAGGAGAGAAGGAGATAGAGTGTGTCCCACAGTGAATATTTCTTTCCTCCAACCACCCTCAACAATCCATGCCTCTAATACAATTGACATTTTTAAAAAAGCAGTTTATTTTATTTTCAGTTCCAAATCCTTTTCCTCCCTCATTCTTGTACACCTCCCCCCAAGAGGCAAGAAAAATAGAGCTCATTCAAATATATGTGGTCATGGCATATTGTTTTTTAAAAATAGATATTTTATTGGTATCTTTTGCTATTGTTATATCCAGATTTTCCCCTGTATCATTCCTCTCTCTCCCACCCTGAGTATTCCTGGTGTATTGCTTTAAAAAAATCTAAACATGAATTGTTATTGATCTCTTGGTGTATTTTTTTTTTTAATTTGGAGTTAGGGATTCTGGGAGTTATATTGAATTCTGGTTCTTCTACCATATTCTAACAAGTAACTAAATACCTTTAACAACTGATCAGCTTGTATTTGTGAAGCACCTACTATGTGCCAAGCACCTGATAGCTATATGGTAGGTAGCCAATGCTTATATAGCACTTAAATTTCCAAAGTGCTTAATATCAAAATTTCCCTTTGATGTTGACATGTTGGGAGCACAAGGTATCTTATCCCTGTTTTATAGGTGTAGAAACTGAAGTTCCAAGAAGTTCAATGGTTTCTCTGTGGTCTGACAGCTTAGAAGACTGGAGACATGGCACTTGAACCCAGATCTCATTGCCTTACACTGTCTCCAAAATAAGGCTTTCAGTGGAAATACAACTGCAATGGCAGACTGGAGAGTTGGTCCTCTGATTTTCAAAGAGTGTTTTCCATTTTCTGATTATCTATAGTGTCCATAGACATGTGGGTGACGTGTGTCCATCCCTCAGGTGTATGTGATGCTTTCTTTGATCTGGCTGGAATGAATAAACAGGCAAGCGTGATTTAGCTTGGCTTCATTATTGTTTCCTGGTGATGCCTGGAATAGGTGGAACTCTAGCCTGGGGCTCTCTTTCCCCCCAGAGCTCTAAAGGGCTTCTTCTACCTTACACTTGTCATTTACACTTGGATCCAGGCTGGGCACCCCCACCCCTACCCTGGCCCTGCTCGGTCCATGAACAAGACCTTCCATCTCCAGCTCCAGACATTCGCTCTGGCGGTCCCCCAGCCTCAGAGTGCTCCCCCTCCTCCTCTGTAATGACTGACCTCCCTGGCTTCCTTTCAGTCCCAACTAAAATCCCTGTCCTCCAAGAAGCCTTCCTCAGTCCCTCTTAATCCTAGGACCTTCCTCCTCCAAATAATCCCTCTCTGTCCTGTGTCTGGAGCTTGGTTGTGTATGTTTGTTTGCATGTTGTCTCCCTCCTTAGATTGTGAGCTCCTAGAGTTAGGAAGGACCTGAGTTCAAAATCTGCTTGTGGCGCTCACTGGCTATATTAAGATGGGCACATCCCCGATGGGCATCATACCTGCAGTGCTTGTGTCAGGTGGGCTCAGCTGCTGTAATGTAGGGAAAGCATTTTGTGAACCATAAAATATTATGTAAATGTCATATTAAATTGATAATAATGAATGATGGTGGAGTTGGATGAACTAAGCTTCAGAGGGGAAGGGAAGATAGAGCGTTGACCCTTGGGGCTGGTGGGCTGCTCTCCAGAATGGAAGGCAGCATTTCTGGCAATGCTGCATTGTTTCCTGGCTGGGCCATGCACTGAATGACCATTCCTTCTCAGAACTTGACTTATGGAGGAAGTGAACTGAGGCCCATGGGAGGATGGACCCCAAAAGTAGGCTGACCTACCTCTTTGGGCTCAGTAAATTGAGTACCCTAGATTTGTAGGTAGGTAATTTAACCTGGGGTCTGATGCTTTGGTCTCTCATCCAAAAAAAGAATTCTCTAGATTTGTTCTAAAACACGTTGCTATGGGGAAACTCATGCTGTTTTTTAAGAAGCCCTTGGTTTCCAAGGCCTGGTGCTGCTTCACACAGGGAGCTATTTTTGGAGAAGCAACCGTTGGCACTGAGCGGCCCAGCTCCAAGGAAGGCAGAACCATGGGGCATCCACTGGCTTCTCTGGGTTTGGTGGCTTTTGCATGTTGGTCCCCTTTCTGGGCCTGGCCCTGGCCTTTCCATGGCCGGATTTGGGCCTTTGGTCATGGTATCTTGGGAATGGAGAGTTTGCTCTTCCTTCTCTTCCTAGGAGAGGACAGGGAGGTGATGTAGGGGGAAGAAGCTTGGAGTTCGGAGAGACGTGGGTTCGGATCCTGCTTTTGAGACTTACTATCTATGTCTTCTCTGGCAAATTTGAGATGTAGTTTTCCCTTTGGTGAAATGAGGATAAGAATATTCTCCATCTCCCAGATCCATCTGTTGTGAGGATCCAATGAGAAGACAGCAGAAAGTGCTTTGGAAATCTTAGTCTGTCAGTGTTAGCAGCAGGAAGGGTTTTGAGTGAGTGATTGGGTAGGTGGTGGGGGAATAATGACCAAGAGGAGAGAAGTCAATCCCTGCTGCCTGGGAGACCTTCCCAGAGGGGGAGCCCTGCCCCATCCTTAGGAGCACTCCCCATCTGAGCTGCCCTTTAGGCCCCACCAGTTGGTTCTCAGTGACTACTGGGGCCTCTCATGGGCTGCTGATGGCTGATAAACAGGCCTGATCAGCACCTGGTTTCACCAGGATCTTGTGTCCCTTCAACACCTGAGTTTGCTGTGTGAGCCAAAAAGAGAACCAGCCGTGAATTCTTTACAAGCTATCCTGACTTTGCCAAATGCTGGTGGGGTGGGGGTGTCTTAGCTCACTGGCAGGGCCTTGTCTTGGCCGAGTAGTCAGTCAGTAAGCTCTTACTTATTAAGACTCCTCCACAGTATGGAAATCTGTTTTGCATGACTTCATGTGCATAAATGATATCCTATTACCTGCCTTCTCCAGGGGTGGGAGGGAGAGAATTTGGACTCAAAATTTTAAAAAATGAATGTTAACATTTTTTACATGTAATTTGGAAATTTTTAACAAAGTAAGGGGTTGTTTAAAAAGGGCTTATTGCATGCTGTTACTGGAGATACAATGAAAGGCAAAAACCCAGAGCCCAGGGAATGAGAGAGACAATATTCAAACAACCATGTTGTGATTTTGACAGACTAACAACGCAGATCTGATTCTAACGTTGTTCTTCATTATCTTTTAACAGAATTATTCTTTCTTCCTTCCTTCCTTCCTTCCTTCCTTCCTTCCTTCCTTCCTTCCTTCCTTCCTTCCTTCCTTCCTTCCTTCCTTCCTTCCTTCCTTCCTTCCTTCTTCCCTCCCTCCCTCCCTCCCTTCCTTCCTTCCTTCCTTCCTTCCTTCCTTCCTTCCTTCCTTCCTTCCTTCCTTCCTTCCTTCCGTCTCTCTCTCTCTCTCTCTCTCTCTTTCTTTCCTTCCACATTGTAGAGTGTAATTTTTCTTTGTAGAGTCCCAGAAGGCCCTGCCTAATAAATACAATAAAAGAAACAATGAGTGGAGTATGATTAACATATTCACCATTCTCATTGCCAGTTGGTTTAACCACATCGGGTAAGGCTCACAGCAAGTAGATTCACACTAAAGTGTGACTGCTGTGAGATTCTCTCCCCTGCACCCACCCCTAAATAGACATTCCTTCTCCTTCTCCTGTCTCTTCCGTTCCTTTGGACAGGCTGTTACCAAGCCCAGAGTGCTCTCCTTTCTTATCTAAACCTCTTGGAATATCTTCCTTGTCTTCTTGGCTCAGTTCCCAGCTCCCAGAGGTGCCTTTCCTAGCCTTTTCCTCCTCTTTGTTAGCTTTTTCCACCTTGAAAATATTTGTATTTACTTTGTATTAAGCAGCCAGGTGACACCATAGTGCACATAGAGCCAGGCCTGGAGTCAGAAAGACTCATCTTCTTGAGTTCTAATGTGACCTCAGATACTTACAAGCTGAGTGACTTGGGTAAGTCGCTTCACCCTATTTACCTCAATTTTCCCATCTGTAAATGAGCTAGAGAAGGAAATTTCAAGCCACTCGGGTACCTTTGTGAAGAAAATCCCAAAATGGAGTCATGAAAAGTTGGACACAACCGAAGCTACTGAACAGTATTTTGTATCAACTCCTGTGTGTAAACATTTTCTCCTTCTAGAAAGTAGATTATAAACTCCTTGAGGGTGTGGGCTATTTTATTTTCATCTTGGTATTTCCAACATCACCTCTGGTACCCAGTAGATGCCAAATAAATATTGGTTGCATTGAACTGATGCATTCATGAATGGAAAACGTGAATTAATCTTTTACTACAGTGCAGATGAGTCCAATGTTGAGACCTTTCTGAAGGGAGGAGGGAAGCAAGCCCCTCTGGGACACAGCCAGAGTGGGACTTCTCTGGCCTCATTATGGTCACTGAGGGCCAGTTTTGACTGAGAGATTTCAGATCTCTGCCTTTTGGAAGGTCATCTAGTCCTGTAAAGCCACTCGGGGGTCATTCTACACAGGACAGGCATTTCCTAATTGTGGGGAACCTGACATTCCTGCCCTGGGCACTCAGCTTCTGATACTGATCTTTAGCCATCCCTGCTGTGTGGACCTGACTGACCTTCAGACACAGCTGCCTACTTTGGCAAAGACTGTCAGAGTGAGCTGAGATGAAAGCAACCTCTTTCCACAGGTATCAGTAAATATTTTGTCAGACTTGTAATAATAAGGTTTTAAAAATATTTATTTACTTATAGTTTTCAACATTCACTTTTATAAAATTTTGAGTTGCAGATTTTCTCCCCCTCCTTTCTTTCCCTGCTCCCCAAGATGGCATGTGATCTGATATAGGCCGTACATATACAGTCATAGGAAACATATTTCCACATTAGTCTTGTTGTAAAGAAGAATTAGAACCAAAGGGAAAAACCATGAGAAAGAAAAAAACAACATCAAAAAAGGAAAAATAGTATGTTTCAATCTGCATTCAGACTCCAGTGTTCTTTCTGTGGATGTGAATAACATTTTCCATCGTGAGTGCTGGAATTGTCTTAGATCGTGGCATTGCTAAGAAGAGCTAAGTCTGTCAAAGATGGCCATTGTACAATGTTGCGGTTACTATGTACAATATTTTTCTGGTTCTGTTCATTTCACTCAGCATCAGTTCATACAAGTCTTTCCAGGTTTTTCAAAAGTCCACCTGCTCATCATTTCTTATGAAACAATAGGATTTCATTGCATTCATATACCATAATTTGTTCAGCCATTCCCTAACTGACGGGCATCCCCTCAATTTCCAATTCTTGGCCACTCTACAAAAAGAGCTTCCATATATATTTTTGTACATGTGGGTCCTTTTCTCATTTTTGTGACCTCCTTGGGATACAGACCTAGAAGTGGTAATGCTGGATCAAATAATAAGTTTTTTAAAATGAGTTGTAATAATTCTCACTGGATTATTTGCTGTGACCCTGGAGTGATGGGTGAATGGTTTAGCTTTAAAACTGTTCTTGGGCTCATGGATTTAAAATCACAAGGGATCATGGGCAGCCACTTGTTCAGCCTTCTTATTTTACAGATGGGGAAACTGAGAACAAGGGGGGTAATGTGACTTGACCAAGATGACAAAGCTAGTTAAGTGTGGATGAGCTGAAGTCTGAGAGCCAGTCTGGGAGCCCCTGACTCCTCTTTCCTTTTAATGTCCTTTGAGCTGTTAAGTTTTTCTCCTGGGCTGAATGAAGATGGAATTTGTACTGTGTGCCACTTCTCAGTATTACTGTTGCTCCTCAAAGGTCCAAAGGGTGGGAAAGAAAATCATTTCAATCAACCTCCATCAGGTTTCGTAACTTTCTCATTGAGATCAGCTTGTTTCTTTCTCAGTCTCCTCTCTTTGCATCTACTTCCGCCATGTTTCTCCTTTTTTCTTGAATGAGCTTCTTGAGGGGAGCTGTCTTTGGATTTCCTGCCCCAGCACTGTGCCTGGAACAGAGGAAGTACTTAATAGATGTTCACTGAATGTTATTGTCTACTAAGGTGTGTATATATGTGTATATATATGTATATATATTGTGTATGTTTGGTGGGGAAGAGGGGGCAGGACTGGGAGGGCCTACCTTGATAAAATCATGGATCTCAGAGTTTTTTTTATTATTGTTTTAGATGCTACTTGAGCCCTAGACTAAGCGGCAGGACATCTGCAGGGTCTGTATGCCCTTGCCCAAGTTATGTACCTTCTCCAGGCCTCAGTTTCTTCATCTATATAAGACAAGGTTGGACTAAATGATCCCCTTAAAGCTTTAAAGCCTTGTTCAAAGGTTACATATTATTATCAAATATATGATTCTGATGTGTAATTGGGAACACACAGATTAAGTAGAAATAACATTTTTAAAGAGAACTATCGAGCTATCTTCCCCTCTTTATAAATATGGATTTTGACAAGTATAGATCTCCCTTGACAAGTACAGATATTTATAAGCTTGTCTGGAAGAGACCCCAACAGAGCAATGATTGGCCCAAGGTCACCTGGGCAGTCTGTGGCAGAGCTGGGATTTGAATCTAGCTCCTCTTCTCTCCACCCACAATGCAGATGAGCAAGTAAGAGTATAAAAAGATAATCCCCATACCTGTAGAGGTTGTGAATGATGGTCTTTGGATCTGTACCATTTAGCACCCCTAACTTGAGGCTGTCCATCAGTACCTGTCCCACCCTTGTCTTTCTGTCTCCTTTTGACCTTTTTCTGTCTAAAAAATAGCGACTTGTTTCAACAGTTGTTTCTGCAAAGAAAGGGCTCGCTGTCGCCATGACTCCGCAGATCTCCGTGGTGATACTGTGTGAAGTGAGCTGGGTGATTAGGCCCCTTAATATGAGATGGTGAAAAATAGGTTTTAATATCCTTTGTCCCTGAGCCTGCATGGGCATACCTCCCAGCAAAGTTTCAGCCTAATCAAACTGAGATAAGAAAGGCAAGCATTGATCCCTGTCAGCCTCCAAGAGGTGTGTGGTATGTTGGGTAGCCTGCTGGACTTGGCATGGGACCCACCCCAGATGCCAGCAGCCTGTAAACGCTCTACAATGGTGAGTTCTTACTGGGACTGTGATTTATCAGTCCAAGCCCTTATCCTATTTTACAGATGAGTACATTGTGGTCTGGGGCCCAGGGGTGGGGAACCTGTGACCTCAACGCCATGTGTGTCCCTCTTGGTCCTCTCTTTGACGGAATCCAAGTTTCATAGAGCAAATCCTTTTACTACAGAGAGTCGCAGTCCATCAAGGGGTCATACTTAAGGACCTAGAGGGCCATATGTGGCCTTGAGGCTGCAGGTTCCCCACCCCCTGGTAGGCAGTTGAAGTGACTTGCTGAGTCTCCAGAGCCAGGATTTGGTCCCAGGCCCTCTGACTGAATCCATTCCTCTTATATTTTATTGTATTACCACAGTTCTGTTCATGGTGAAATGCTCCAGTGGACTTTGGGGGTTTGGTTAAAAACTCTTTAATGAAATAGAAAATTTCAATTACTTGAAATTGAGAAGCTTTTATACTTATAAAAAAGTCAATGTTATAAGGGTAAGAAGGGAAGGTGTTGATCAGGGGAAAGTGTTTTGCATTACTCGTTGTTGTCTGGTCGTTTCAGTCTTGTCTGACTCTCTGTGACCCCATTTGGGGTTGTTTTGGCCAAGACACTGGAGTGGTTTGCCATTTCCTTCTCCAGCTCCTTTTACACTGAGACAAATAGAGTGACGTGACTTGCCCAGGGTCACACAGCTAGTAAGTGTCTGTGGCCAGATTTGAATTCATGAAGATTAGTTTTCTTGATTCTAAGCCAAGTGCTCTATCCACTATGCCACCTAGCTGCTCCATAACAATTCCCTAGTTGATCATGGGTCAAAGGGTATATATAAACATCATGGGATATAGAGCTAGAAGGAGTCTTAGAAGTCAAAAGAACAGTTGAATTCTATTAATAACTATCTGAAAGATTGCTCCAAATCACTAATTGTAAGAGAAGCACAAATCAGAATAGCTCCAGGGCTTCCTCACCTCCAACAAATTGGTAAAGGTGTCAAGAGAGAGGAATAGTCCATGTTGGAAGACTGTGGGAAGACACTTATACCCTGTTGGTGGAGTGGAGTTGGTTGAGCCAATATGAAAAACAATTTTTGACTCAGAAATGGCACCACCAGGCATATAACCTGAGGAGATTTGGGACAAAGAGCAGGGTCCTACTTGTTCCAGTTATTTGTAGCAGTAGTTTTTATGGCAGCAAAGAATGGGAGATAAAGTAAGTGCTTGTTGAATGTTGGGGAATGGCTGGCCAGGCTGCCCTGCCTGAATACAAGGGTATATTACTGTCTCATGACTAATAGGAGGAATTTGAAGAAACCTAGGAGAAGTTGTATCAACAAATGTAGCCTGAAGTTAGCAGGATGAGGAAAACAGTGTTACACAGTAATTACAATAATGGGACCAAAACAGAATGGTTTGTAATTAAAACGAACAGGAGAAAAGATGAGGAAACTACTCTCCCCTGACTATTGTAGGAGACTTGGGGGACAACAGGTGTGGAGTGATGGCCAGAGGTGGTTTTGCTTTACTTTTCCCCTCTTTGCCAATAGGAGAAGGTTCAATGGGGAGGGAGGAAATACATGCAAACAGCTAATGTTAAGAGGTATTAAAACTTATAAAAACCCCTCTCTCTCATTAGTGATACTTTTGCTTCATGTTTGTTTTAATGGGAGATGACTAATCTGGAATAATTTTGTGAAGAGTTCCTTAATTGTTTCAGTTGTGTCTGACTCTCCAAGACCCCATTTGGGGTTTTTCTTGGCAAGGATACTGTGGCAAGTGGTTTCTTCTCCAACTCATTTTACAGATGAGAAAACTGAGGCAAACAGGGTTACATGACTTTCTCAGGGTCACACAGCTAGGGAAGTGTGTGAAGTCAGATTTGAACTCAGAAGACAAGGCTTCCAGATTTTAGTCCTGGTGCTGTGTGCACTATGGCACCAACTGACTGCCCCAAAGAGTTTCTTAAGATGAAAAATTCAGTTACTTGGAAGCATCTTCAACTAAGGAGAAACCTGAGTTTTATGTTATATCTGAAAGTATCTGTATGATGGAGGCAGCTTGGGCTGGTAGAGAGAAGGCTGACCTTGAATCTGGAAGCATGGGGCTGAGTTCCCTCTCTTGTTACTTAACTGTCCTCACTTTTCATGGTGATATTAAGTCACTTAACCCTGGGCCTCATGGGACTCACTGAGTTGATAAACTATAGAGGAGTTGCCAATCTGCCCTGGAGGAGAGAGTTTCCATAATGGAAGTTCCCTGTACTGATGATAGCACAGGTCAGAAAACACCCCCTCCCCCTGCCCCTGTAATTCCTCCCTCACTAGTGTGTTTTGAGGTTCAAATGAGATGGTGAGCATAAAATGCTTTGAAAACTTTCAAGTCTTTCACAAATGTCAGTTGTTGTTATTATAATTATAGTTTGACTATTTTTTCTTCAAAGGACCAAAGATTGAGGAGTAGAAGGAAAGTTAGAAGTCATTTTGTGCCAGAGATCATTTGTCCAGTCCTTTTTTTTTTACAGATTAGGAAACTGAGGCCCAGAGAGGTTAAGTCAATTAATGAAAGTTAAGTGACTTTTCCAAGGTGACAAGAAGTAAGTGGTGGAGCCTGGGATTTGAACCTAGGTCTTCTGACTCCAAATCCAGTATTCCTTCAACAAAAGAGGAAACTGAGACCCGGAAAGACAATTGACTTGCCCAGTGTCCCTGAGGTAGGAGCTGGGATTCAAATTCAGGACCTCTTGTTCTAAATTCATTGTCCTCAAAGGCCCAAGTGGAAGCTCCTGGGAATCCAAACTTGACTCAGATGGCCGGGCCAAGGTGGCTGCCCCTCGACACTGGGAGGCATCTGCTTTGCAGGAGCCCAGAGGCAACTGGCGAGTAGCCTCGATTGTCTTGACCAGGAATCAGTTTTAATTAGATAATGAGCATCTATTGAGCTAGGTCCTCCCCAGCTCTCTGACGTGCTCTGCTCCTCTCCGGTGGCTCTGGGAACCTCTCCCTAATTATATTCTGACTAACTGGCGGGAACTTTGCCCACAACACTCCCACCCTTCTCTGAATTGCTGTGTACTAAATTGGGAAATTGGATTCCCCTTAGAAAGATGTATGGCCTGTTATTAACGCATGAAAAGGAACAGGGACTGGGGAAGAAAGCAGGAATCTCCAAGTTCCATCCGTCTAGCTCCGATCGCCATCATTTAGCTTTGGGACCTTGGAAGAGACACTCAATCATTTGAGTCTCAATTGCAAACACCATGGGGATGAAGATCTCAGAAGATCTTCTCAGGTTTAGTGCTCTAGCATCAGCTTGTCTCAGGGTCATAGGATCATACAGCTGGAACCAAAGGGGGTCTTAGGGCATCTTACATCTTAGGACATCTTACATACATGAGAGAAAATGGAGTCTTACAGAAATAAAAGGACTTGTCTAAGATCAAACATCTAGGAAAAGGGGCACATTGGGTGGATTTCAGGCCCTGTGATCCCAAGTTCAGCATTTTCCCCAATGTAACCGCAGGGTCTTTCTTTTTTTTACAAGTGGGGAAACTGAGGCACAGGGAAAGAAAGGGAAATAGCAGAGTCGGGATTTTAGTCCAGGTCTGCTGACTCCTAGTCCAGTCTTTGTTTTCATTCTGCTAAAGTTCTCTTGGGACAATTTCCTTCATTATAGGACTTCATTTATTTTTGTAAAGCACTCATGATAATTAGGATTGAATGTTGCAGTGAGAAGTTTCCAAGTGGTTTAGGTATGTTAGGGTTGAGTCTCACAAAAACCCTGTGAGGGAGGCATTATTATTACCTCCATTTTACAGATGAAGAAACAGTGACTGGGAGATTTGCCCACCATTACCGAGCTGGTCAGTATTGAGGCAGGCTATCAACTTATGTCTTCCTGACCCCTAAGTCGAGGTCAGTCTGCCTCCCTAGTTAGCCTGATAGCTTTAAAGAACCAAGTAAAAGAATCCAATATTTATAGTTTATATCTCCTATTATGCCATCAGCAGGATAGTATAGTGTAAATACCATCAGTAAAGTTATCATAATAGGCATTAAGGAAGCTTTTCTCACTCGGTGGAATACTTTCTACATGTTCTCATTTGATCCTTGTAATAGTCCAGTGTGGTATGTACCATATAGGTGGCACTACTCCATTTTAAAGATAAAGAAACAGTATTACAGACTTTCGGGCTCTGCCCATGTTCACACAGTTTGTAAATGGATTTGAACTTCCCACTTGCTGACTTTGAGTCCAGCACCAGATGCACACTGTCCAGCTGCCTCTGTTAAAAGAACATGGTGTGAAGTTAGAGCAGCTGAGTTCATGGCCTGACAGTGTTATTCCTATCCATCACCCCTTTGGATTCTATTTTGATCATCTCTCTGTACGATGATGGGGTTAGAGAGGGTAGATGCGCTTTTAAGTCTCTGAGACCTAGGGACCCTTTTTTATCTGTAACACTTCATTGACCCTCCATACTGCTCATTATAACTGTCATGCTCATAGATCCCAGCATCCTTCAGGAAAATGTGGTGAGAGCATACTCAGCGCTACCCAAGATTTCTTCCATGTGATATCTGTCAGTGGGGTCAGGTGGATGAAGGCCCAACTTCTGGTATGTATTAGTTTTATGAGCATAAATTCTAGCCCTAAATCTATGTCCTTTGACCATTCCATGACTTAAGCAGCTGTTTTTAGTCTGTAAGTAACAAATAAGTTGATGGTCTGCTCCAATGGAAGAAATTTCCACAGTGGGAGTTAACTATTCTTGTGTAGACCTCTTTCCTTTCCCCTCTCCCCATAAAAAAATAAGTTTATATTGGTCTAACATCCAAAATATAGTTAGGAAATGGTATTGGAAAAGCAATGGGTTTTGTTGTATCTAACATGAGTTCAGAGCTAATGAATATGGGTGTTGCTGTGGGATAAAAGGCATCTTTGTCCTTTGTCCAGATGATGGATGCCGTGAATAGGGCCCTCGTCTGCTGGTCACTGGTGAAGAATCCATCTGCTTGGTTTCTCTATGCAGAAACATGGCCTGAATAAAATGCTGTGTTATATTCTATTGTGTGTGGGGGGGCGGATTTTTCCCCTCCTAGGAGAGATGGGAAGAAAGGGGGTCATCTGTGGGCCTTGGCTTTAGGCCCAAGCTAGTTTTGCTCCATCTTCCCTTGATGCAGTGGTGTTGGTCATGGTGGTGGGATGTCCTGGCTCCAAATTCCAGAGAGTCTCAGTCCAGGATGCGGGTGCCCTTGAGAACCCACTCACCCATGGGTGGCTGTGCAGCCTCTGTTTGAAGGCTTCTGGTGAGGGGGATTCTCCACCTCCCAAGGCAAGGCCTTGGGGGCCTCTCTCACTTGTCCCGAGAGTCTGTATTTCAAACGCAAGTTTACCCCTTGGAATCTTCTGCCTGCTGCTTTGGGTTGTCAAGGACCCAGTAGAATGCTCATAGGGGCCCTACAGATACCCAGGGTAGCTCTCTGGAGGACCCTGGATGTTTGTAGTCATGAGGCCCTTCCTAGATTCTCCTGCAGCCCCTCAGAGGCAGTGTGGAATCGCCTGGAATAGTAACGATAGTGCATTTCTTTCTTTTTTTTTTTTATTTAACTTTTTACATTCATTTTCACAAAATTTTGGGTTCCAAATTTTCTCCCCTTTTTCCCTTCCCCCCACCCCAATACACCGAGCATTCTAATTTTCCCTATCACCAATCTGCCCTCTCTTCTATCATCCCTCCCTTCTCTTGTCCCCATCTTTTATCCTGTAGGGCCAGATGACTTTCTATTCCCCATTACCTGTATTTCTTATTTCCTAGTAGCAACAACAATACTAAACAGTTGTTCCTAAAACTTTGAGTTCCAAATTCTCCCCATCCCTCCCTCCCCACCCATTCCCTTTGGGAAGGCAGGCAATTCAATATAGGCCCTATCTGTGTAGTTTTGCAAATGACTTCGATAATAGTCGTGTTGTGTAAGACTAACTGTTATTTCCCTCCATCCTATCCTGCCCCCCATTGTTTCTATTCTGTCTTTTGATCCTGTCCCTCCCCAAGTGTTGATTTCAAATTGCTCCCTCCTCCCATTGCCCTCCCTACCATCATCCCCACCCCCTTGCTTATCTCCTTCTCCCCCACTTTCCTGTATTGTAAGATAGGTTTTCATACCAAAATGAGTGTTCATTTTATTCCTTCCTTTAATTGAAAGTGATGAGGGTAAACTTTTTTTTTTTTTTCTCAGCTCTCCTCTTTTTCCCTCCATTAAAAAATCTCCTGCTTGCCTCTTGAATGAGAGATAATTTACCCCATTCCATTTCACCCTCTCTCCTCCCACTACATTTCACTCTCACCATTTACCTTAATTTCTTTTAAGATATGGTCCCATCCTATTCAGTTCACTCTGTGCTCTGTCTCTGTGTGTGCGTGCATGTGTGTATGTGTGTGTGCGTGCACACGTATACATGTGTGTGTGTATGTATGTGTGTGTGTATAATCCCACCAGCTACCCAGATACTGAAAAATTTTAAGAGTTACAAATATTGTCTTTCCATGTAGGAATGTAAACAGTTCACTTTTGGTAAGTCCCTTATGACTTCTCCTTGCTGTTTACTTTTTCATGCTTCTTCTCATTCTTGTGTTTGAAAGTCAAATTTTCTTTTCAGCTTTGGTCTTTTCATCAAGAATGCTTGAAAGTCCTCTGTTTCATTGAAAGACCATTTTTTCCCCTGAAGTATTATACTCAGTTTTTCTGGGTAGGTGATTCTTGGTTTGAGTCCTAGTTCCTTTGACTTCTGGAATATCCTATTCCATGCCCTTCGATCCCTTAATGTAGAAGCTGCTAGATCTTGGGTTATCCTGATTGTATTTCCATAATACTGGAATTGTTTCTTTCTAGCTGCTTGCAAGATTTTCTCCTTGACCTGGGAATTCTGGAATTTGGCCACAATGTTCCTAGGAGTTTCTCTTTTTGGATCTCTTTCAGGTGGTGATCGATGGATTCTTTCAATACTTATTTTGCCCTCTGGTTGTAGAATATCAGGGCAGTTTTCCTTCATAATTTCGTGGAAGATGATGTCTAGGCTCTATTTTTGATCATGGCTTTCAGGTAGTCCCATAATTTTTAAATTGTCTCTCCTGGATCTATTTTCCAGGTCAGTTGTTTTTCCCATGAGATATTTCACATTCTCTTCCATTTTTTCATTCTTTTGGTTTTGTTTGGTGATTTCTTGGTTTCTCAGAAAGTCATTAGCCTCCATCTGTTCCATTCTCATTTTGAGAGAACTATTATCTTCAATCAGCTTTTGAACCTCTTTTTCCATTTGGGTAATTCTGCTTTTGAAAGCATTCTTCTCCTCATTGGCTTTTTGAACCTCTTTTTCCAATTGAGTGAGCCTATTTTTCAACGTGTTATTTTCTTCAGCAATTTTTTGGGTCTCTTTAGCAAGGTATTGACCCGTTTTTCATGCTTTTCTTGCATCTCTCTCATTTCTCTTCCCAGTTTTTCCTCCACCTGTCTAACTTGCTTTTCAAAATCCTTTTTGAGCTCTTCCATGGCCTGAGCCCACCGGACATCCACCTGGGATGTCTGGGATACAGAGGCCCCGCCCTCCACATCTTTCCCTGATGGTAAGAATATTTTCTCCTCATCAGAATTGAAAGGTGGGAACATCTGCACCCCATCAAAATAGCTCTCTATGGTCTTATTTTGCTTCCTTTTTCTGGGCATTTTCCCAGCCAGTTACTTGACTTCTGAGATTCCTGTCCACCCCTGCCTAGATCCACCCAGCTAGTGCTTGGGGTCTGAGATTCAAATGCTGCTTCCCAGTCTCAAGGCTATCCACAGTGGGAGTGACTGCTGTTCAATGTGAGCTTAAGTTCTGGTGCTTGGGTGGGGGCAGGGCCGCGTTCCAGGCTCAGTTTCCTCAGGGGCTTTACGCAGAGACCTTCAGTAATGGAGCGGGTGGGGGCAGGGCCACCTCCCAGTCTCAGCTCCTTCAGGTGGTTTATGCAGAGACCTTCAGTAATGAAGATCCTGCCTGCTCGGGGAGTCCCGGGGGCCGGCGCTGCTGCCTCTGCCGCTGCCTCTGCCTCCCGAGGGGCCCCGAGTCACGGAGACACCCTGCTCCCCTCTCAGCCAGCCCAGACGTCTCACTGACCTGTAGCGTCTGTGGGCGGAGGGACCTTCTCAGCCGCCAGGGGTTCTGTCCCTGAAGCCTGTTCGGATCTGCTCTTCTGGGGCCTCCCGGCCAGGGCAGGGCAGGGGTGGGCTCCGCTTTCCGGAGCGTGACAGACCCTGGGGACGGCTCTCCAGGGCTCTCTGGAATGGAAATGTTTTCCACTGTGTTTCTGTGTGCCTTGCAGTGATCCAGAATTTGTGGGGAGTTCTTCTTGCAGGAAATATATGGGCTGTGGGTTCGGAGCTAGCATACGTGAGTCTTTCTACTCCGTCATCTTGGCTCCACCCCCCAATAGTGCATTTCTTAAAACACTTTGCAAAGTGCTTTACAAATCACATCTCATTTGAGGCTCATGACACCAGCCCTGGGAGGTAGGTTCCCATTTTAGAAGAGGAAACTGAGGCTGGGACTTGGCCAGACTCACAGAGGTAATATGTATCTGAGCAGCATTCAAATACAGATCTTCTGATCATCTGTGCAGTCTGTGGCACCGTTGTGCCAGCTTAGTGACCCTTGGAGGTGGCTGGTGATGGCAGAGCCTCTCTTTCTGTGCCCAAGCTTGGCCTGGGCTTCTGTTCAGTTTCAAGGCAGCAGATACCAAGTGCTGGGGGTACAGGCAAAAACAAGACTGTTCCTGCCTGCAGGGAGCCTGCATTCTCCTGGGCCACTGAAGAGAAGCTGTGGATTCATGCTGAGATTTCAGGAGGGAGAGGACTAAGGCATAGGGGGTGGAGGGAGGTGTTGGGAAAGGCCTAGTGAAGGGATTGGTGCCTGAGGCATGCCTTAAGGCGGTGAGGCAGAAATGTGTTCTAGAAGTGGAGTGTTCTGTATGCGAAAGCTTGGAGGGGAGAGATGATTGGGGAGGGGGCTGATGGGGTCTTCTCTATGGGGAACATTTCACAGACCTGTTTGACTAGAAGGGAATCAGATTACACAGGGCCTCAGAGCCCAGTCTGAGGATTGTGCATTTTATCTTTCAGATCCTAAGGAATCATCCAAGATTTCTCAGTGGGTAAGGGAAGTGGGGTTGGATTGTGGGGAGGGGGTGAGACAGGCTGTCTTAGGACTGTCCATTTGGCAGATATACAGGGGGATGGACAGGAGCCTGGGAAACCAGGACAATGGTTTGGGTGAGGGATGATGAGAGAGGGGGTTGTAGTGACCCAGGGAGTGGAGAGCAGGGCATGCATGTTGGGGAGACGTGGCTGCTGACTGGAGTCCTTGATCGCTCTCCAGTTTGTGACAGTTACTTCGTTGACACCTGAGAAGATGCCCCAGCACCGGGGCCCACAGGATTGGGGGAGAGGTTCCCGTTCATAGTTTGGGTTCAGTCTCCTCCTCCCCCTGGCCCTTTGAGCTGTGTCTTCTCTTAGATCTTCCTCGCCCTGACCCCTCCTTCTCTGCCCCCATGGCTGAATTTCTGAAATACAATAATGAGTGTGTGGTTGCCACCATTGATCCATCACCTGGGAGTCCATCACCAACATTCTCAGGTTATGTGCCTCGTTCCTCGAGCAGCCAGTAATCCCCTCCCCGTGGCCAGGGGTCTTTGTTTCCTCTTCCCCCTTCAACATTCTTCACATCTTCTCTTTCCCCATTAGAATGGGAGCTCTTTGAGGGCAGGGCCTGACTTTTTTTCTCTGGTTTTCCCAGGATTTAGCAGCATCTGGCACTTAGTAAGTGCTTAATTAAGCATGGTGACTGTACACAGGGATTGGGGTGCGAGGCCCGTCGTCTTATTGGGGCTGTCCTCTCTCCCAAAGAACTTCATGCATGATGTCATGACATGATTTTATTCATAGAGGTCCAAAGCACTGTGTCTTTTTTTTTTTTTTGAAGTTAAAGAACAGCTCTGCACAGTGTGTAGGCCCTAGAGGCTGGCCCCTTTATCTGGCTCCTTGATGCTCCAGGCGGCAGCATCGATTGACTGAAAGTGAGGTTTTGCTCCGTTATTTTATATAATAGAGGTGTAATACTTCCACCTAAGAAGTTTTTTATTAAAAGAGAAGAAGAAATAAAGCCCTGCTTTTTTTCTCCTTTTTGGCATGGAGGAGGGTTAGTTTATTAGCATAGATGTCCTAATGCTCTCTCTTTCCTCCTAGCTCTGGACTGTGGCCTTATTAATTCTCATGGCATCCTTCCATGGTAGGATGCATTATTAGCTTTGCTTTATAGATGAAAGGATGGTATTTTAAGAGGCCTACTGATGAATTCATAGACATTCAGGGGAGGGCTGAAGACCAGACCTCAGAGGACTGGTGGAAGTGAATTAATGAATGACCCGGTGGGAACCATTGGTCTTCAGTCAGAGCCAGTCATTCTGACTACCCTAACCCTTGATGGCTGGACCTTTGGCAGACAGATTCTTTCCCCCACCCCCTTTGACTTCCCAGTTTATTGAGATTTCTCTTGTCCTCTATTTCAGATAAAGTGATATCCTCCATTATTCCTAGCATCATGGATTCCAGAACTGAAGGGACCTTCAGAGGTCATCTCTCTTAACCCCCTTGTTTCATAGTAGAGGAAACTGAGGCCCACAGAGAAGCCTTGAGACACAGGGAGTGGGACAGTGTGGTTTCCAGCCTAGCTCATAGGATACTGGCTCCTCCAAGGCCCCTCTCCTCCAACCTGTGCCTGGTGACAGATGGGGAAACTGAGGCCCTCAGATTCCACATCTTGTGCTTTTGCTGCTTAGTCTGGGCCAAACCTAACTCAGAATGAAAATGAAATGAGATACTGGTGGGCCATCTCACATTTGGCAAAAAGCAGTTTACTACACAAAAGGAAGGCTAGTGTTGTTTCTGTTGGACCCAGCTCCCCATGACTCCTCTTGGAGATGGGTCCAGGCTGGCGTGTTGACTCCCATGGTGACAGGGAATCTCCGACAAGCCTGAGGAGAACAGACTCTTTGTGGACTGGGCTTTTTATGCCTATCGTTCAAGCCTTAATCTCTTGGCCTTGTGAATCCTTGAGGATAGCCTTATTATGCCAGGAACCTGGAGTCTGTGTGGTTCCTGTCTCCTTATTGAGCCCCACTGCATCATAGATGAGGCACACTAGAAACAGTCAGACCTCACTCCAGTATTTCACTGAGGAAATGAAGGAGCATAAAGGTTAAGTGACTGGCCAAGGGTTATGTGAGGTGGAGCTGAGACAACTCTGGTTCTGTGCCTAAGAAATGCCGATATTGGAGGAGAGTGTGGACTCTGGCTTACTGGTTGATGGGTTTTCTTGGGGGGGTGATATGGAAGGTTGATCAGGGAGAAGAGCTGAAAGAAGAATACAGGCTTTTGTGGGGGGTCAGCTAGCTTGGGGGAGCTCGAAAGCTCCCTCCAGCTCTGAAGTATGCCCTGCTTAGCTCTGGGCCCCCACTCGACTCTGGACCCCCTGCTTGATTCTGTGCCCCAAGTAGTCTCTGGACCCCCTGCTTGGCCATGGGCCCCCAGTGGGCTCTGGGCCCACACTAGGCTAGGCCCATCCCTTCCAACCCTAAGCTCTCTGACCCGCTGATGTGACCTATGCTGGAGAGAGGCAGAAGCAGGGAGGAGGAGAAGACTCGGAGAGAGCTGACCGGGGCTTCATGCCAGATTCAGGCACAGTTCTGGGAGTGGGAGACCTCCCTGGCAGCCCAGGCCTGCCCTTGGTTGGGGAACAGACACATGCCCTTCTGCCCCATCTCTAGTCAAAGAGTCCTTCATTCCTGTCAGGTACCTGCTCCTGCAGGAGAGCTTTGCTGGTTTGCTGGTTGTGTGATCTCCACCCCCCCCGCCCCAATTATTTTGTATTTACTTTATATACAGTTCTATTTATTTCCTCCATTGGTAGAATGTGAGCTTCATGGGGTGCAAGACTAGGTCAGTAGATGGACAGATGGATAGAACTGTTATTAAATGGTTATTGTAGGCTAGGCACTGTGCCAAGGACAGGGGAGGGGGATACAGTGAACAAAGAAGATGAGCCCTGCCCTCGGTGGGAAGAAATCATGATGAAGTTTAGGAATGGATGGAGTCAAGGAAGATCTGAGAGCCACTGAAAGTAACTGCTTCTAGTCTCAGTTTCCTTATCTGTAAAATAGGGACAACAGTAGTACTTACCTGAGAGGGTTGTTGTGAGGCTTAAGTTAGAGAATGTCTGCAAAGACCTTTGTGAACCTTAAAGCGCCACCTGAAGATGCTGTTATTATTGACGCTCATGGAAGGATGGTTGTTTTCGGTTATTCAGTTGTTTTAGTTGTCTCTGGTTCTTTGTGACTCCATTTGGGATATTCCTAGCAGAGGCTACAGATGAGGAAACTGAGGCCCAGGGTCACACAGCTAGCATGTGTTTGAGGCCAGATTTGAGCCCATAAAGACAAGTCTTCCTCTAGATCTGCCTCTTCTCTAAGCCTTAGATGTTAAAAAAACTAGACTGACTCCAGTGCACTAAGCCACACAAGGAAGCCACCCTCTGTCCCAGTGACACCCCTTCCACAGATTTGCCTCTTTGGATAGTCCCTTCACGTTTCATCTAGGTTCAGGTTGGTTAAGCCTTAGCGACATTCGGGTTTTGTTGGTTTGTCTGGGCTTCCTAGGCCTTTCTATCCCTGTCCAGCTGTTTAATTTACTGAAGTGAGCAGGCCTTTCTTGCAGCGGGGATGGAGGGATGACAGGTGACACAATCCCTTCCCTCCAGCTTACAGATGACAAGACAGTCAGTCACACCCTTATGTACCAGGATCATCTGAGTGGAGAAGCAATCAACGAAGGGATTGTCTGAAGTGTCAGGGATGGCGGCCTCCTGGGGAAGTAGGGGTGAACTGTGGAGTGGTGGATGGCTTCTGCAGAGCCCCAGAGGCAGGGAAGTGGGGGATAAACCCGCAGACAGGCTAATAGTCCAATTTGGTCTGGACATAGAGTCCCACAGCCCTGGAAGCCCGAGATGCAAGGATGGGAAAAAGCCCTGGAATGTTGATGTCAGGACTTTGCATTGACTTCTGGATGATGAGGAGAGACACCTTCTGGCCCCTTCAGCCTCCTCTCCTCTTTGACCAGATGTCTGGACTCCCAAAGCTCTCTGGACCTCCTGGGCTGTCCACTTTTTATCGGGTGTATCTGTGTGGTTTGGATTCCAGATAACATGATGCCCTCAGTTGGATTGGAGACCTCTGCTCCCCGCTTCCCTGGTCAGCTTCCGTTAGTTGTTCCCTTCCCCATTAAACTTGAGGGCAGGGACTGTGTTTTTCTCATAAGGGCTCAGCACAAGGCCTGGCTCACAGTAGGTGCTTAATAGATGTTTACTGAATTGAATTTTTGAGTAGGAGGTTGGAATCTTGAGCAGATCTGCACTTTGGCAACTGTGTGCACAATAGGTAGAAGCAGCAGGGAGAGGACACTGGGAGGCCCGCTAGGAGACTGTTGTCACTCCGATGAGCCTTGCTGGTCTGAGTAACTGAGGTGAGAAGACCAAGGGTTCTGACATGAGAGCCATTGTGGTGGTAGAATCAGTGAGATTTACCAGCTGATTGGGTGGATGGTGAGAGTCAGAGAGTCATTCAGCAGTCTGTAAGCACTTATTAGCACCTACTGTATGCCAAGCATTAAGCATCTCCTGTATACCTGGCACTGTGTTAAGGGCTGGAAATACGCGAAGGAGTTCCCAGTCCCTAAGGTGGAGAGACAGCCTGCACCTGACTAGGTACAGAGGGAATTGCAGGTGACCTGGATGTTGAGAACCTTGACCATGTCTGAGTGGATGAGAGGGCACCATCCACAGAAACAGGAAATTAGGAACAAGTGGCCCCGGGGGTTTGACGACCAATGATGAATTTCTTTTTGGCCACATGGAGGTGCTGGTGGGACAGAGATGCTGATGGAGATGTCCAGCAGGCAATGGCCAACTCTAGGTTGGAGCCGCTGAGGGGAAGGTAGAGAAACTAGTTTTGGGAGCTGTAGACCTAGAGGGGAGGCTTAAAAGCCCAGGAGTGAATGAACTCTCTGAGGGAGAGGAGACAAAGGCTGGTCAATGGGAGATTGTGAGCTGGAAAGTTCACTGGCTTCTCCAGACCAAATTTGCTGCCACAAGCACTGCAGAACTCCCCTAGAACCAGATTAAAATGTCTTTGGAAAATGTTGAACAACATAAATAAAAATACAGTCTAGATCATGGGAATTTCTCATTTTCCAAGTTCCTATGTGGCTCTCAGGGACCATTTTCTGTTTGAGTTTGATAGGACTGCTTCTGTCCAACACCTCCATTTTACAGATTAGTAAACTGAGGTCTCAAGAAGGGAAGGTCCTAGGTGAGGGGAAAGTCCTAAGTGAGAATGAAGGACAAGCAACAGCATGCTGTCCAGAGTGACCCAGCTACAAAGGGGAAGAGAAGGGATTCCTACTACGATGCTCTGGCTGACTCCTCATATCTTACCCCTGGACCACGCTGTTTCTCCAAAGTCAGAGCAACTTAACTGTTTAAGTGATTAGGTGTTAAAATGGCACCAAGACTTTTGGGACATCAGGGGAAAAGCCACCAGCAGAGGAATCCAAGATGGAACAGTTCTGGGAGAGGAGGAAAGCCGGGAAGGAACCCGAAGGTACTTTCCCATTTCTAAATGTAGATCTGTGAAACACAAAAACATAATTCAAGTCTTCAAGATGTCATAAGTTAGTTTAATAGACTCTAAATTTCACTATTCTGATGCCAAGTAAAAAGAATTTGTCCAAAAGAAGTGTAACATTGTAGTGCTGATTCGATTGATTCCCTTGGGTCTATGCTGCAGAGCAAGAAAGAATTGCTGGTTTTAGAATGACCAGTTTTGGACCTGGAGTGAGGAAGCCCTGGGTTTGAATCCTGCCTCAGACATTTGCCAACTGAGTTAAGGGCAGGGCCTTTAACCTGCATTTCAGTTTGCTCCTCTGTAAAATGAGGATAAGTGATGCCTGAACTACTTGGATGCTCAAAGAAAATGATGTATTAATCACATGGCGGCCCTTGCAATGCCTTGTCAGGGTGACTATTCATATTGATGTATGGTGATCCTGATAAAGTTGCCTACCAGAGCAGAGGGCTCGAGCAGATGCCCTGGGCATGACCGCTGGGCTGGGCATTGCAGACCCTTCCTTTGGATGGAGTGTCTTTGGTGTTTAAGAGAAAGGGGAAGCTCCCATTCTCCATGGGTCCTGCCCAAAGCTGTGCAATGCCTCTTCAGTGATGTTTATTGAAGGAGCAGGGAGTGGTCAGGCATCAGTGACTTGCAGGCATGTGGAGGAGATCAGGATCTAGTGACCTTGGAGAGGGTGGCTTCCACCAAATGCCCAGGGCTTGGTGAGGGAGAGTGGGGGTGAGTTTCCAGAATGTTGGCAATGAAGGGAAGGAGAGAAGGTGTCAGTGTACCTGAGAAGTCCTGAGGACAGGTTAGAGCAGGGTTGGTACAGCGACCGAGGCCAGTTGGGAGCCAGGTAGTTGTCTGGAGCCAGCCATGGAGAGCAGGCACTTAAATGCCGGTTGGATGGATTAAAGAAATGACTTGAGTTGAACAAGGGAGCACGCAGTAGGACATCTCATCTTACAGAACATGAACTCCTGGTGGGCAGGAACTTGGGTTTTTCCTCAATATTTTGAATATCTGCTTTGGTGCATGGTACATGGTGGACATTGTATTGGCGCATGAATATCTCTTGGTTCATTCTTGTTGGCATTGATCTTGGGATTTCCTTGGCCAATGGAAGACCCCAGAGGAGCTGGTGTTGCATTTCTGTTCCTTTGTCTCCCCCATCCCTTTGTTGATTGGCATTTTCAGATTTTTGACTAAAAACAACCCAAACTACTGGATCCTGAAATCAAAGTCTGCTGCAAGAGGTAAGCCAAACACATAGGAAGAAGTCAGTAAGCAACTCCAGACTTAATTGCCAAATTATTGGGACCATAGCCAGGGATATAGGATTCCAGAGGAAATGGAAACCAGTGTGAGCCTGAGTGGTCAGAGGGAGCTTCCTGGAAGATGAAAGGGGATTGAAGGAAGTCTGGGCTGGGAGTCGGAATCTGTGGCATGTGACCCAGCTCTGCTGCTCTGGGGAGGTCAGAAAAGCCTGGGCCAGGATTCTCTGGGAATAGAACTCTTCCTGTTGGAGGATTCTGTATGTCTGTGGGCATGTCTCCTAACCCCCATGGGGACCCTGCTTCCTCATCTGTAAAACAGGAGGGAAGGACTCAGTGGTCTCTGAGGGCCTATTTCTAGATCTAGAAATGCTATATATTATTATATAAATATAACATTTATAATAGCTAACAAATGCAACATTACATTGATAATATAGGATATAATGTATATTCCATCTCAGACCCTAACCCTCTGATTCAAACCCTCTGACCCTCACCCTAACTCTCCGACTCTGACTCTAACCCTAAATATTGTGTATAATTGTATAGCATAAATAATCATGTTCAATAATATATAATATGAATACTACTTATTATAAATGGATAACTTTAAGGTTTGTATAGTACATTATGGGGAAGCTAGGTGGCTCAGCAGCTAGAACACTCTGCCTGGAGTCAGGAAGATCTGAGTTCAGATTCAGCCTCAGATACTTTACTAGCTGTGTGAACCTGGGCAAGTCATTTTATTCACCCTATTTGCCTCAGTTTCCTCATCTGTAAAATGAGCTGGAGAAGGGAATATCAGACCTCTCCAGGATCTTTGCCAAATGGACCATTTGGAAGAAAAACAACCTGTTGCGTGGACAAACTCATTTGATCCTCATGATGACCCATTTTGCAGGTGAAGAAACTGAGACTCCAGCAGGTTCAGTGATTTGCCCAGAGTCACATGACCTAGTAAGGGGGTGAGACAGGTTGTCCTGAATTCAGCACTTGTTCTCGGCATTTACTAAAGGTTTGTTGGCTGACTGTTGGCTGGCACTGCCATCCATGGCACCTCCTCACTGCTATCAAGATGGAGGTGGTTCCTGATGAGATGATCCACTGTACCTGGAGGAAAATGAATCCTCAGGTGGGAAAGATAAAAGAGGTGATCGCGCCTGCTCATGGGGAGAAGAGACCTGAGAACCTCCCTATTTCAGCCAGACTGAAAGGGCCTGCCCTACTCTGATGGTTATGGCCGCTTTCAGCTGCACCGTTTGTCTGGCCTGGGCCAGCTTGCTGCTCCCTAGGCTGCCTGGCGGCTCTCTGCTCACCCTCTTGGTACCGGACTCAGTGAGGATGCCTGATGGGCATTAGTGTGGTGGCAGATTGGCTCTCCCCAGTTCATGTGACCGTCCCCAGCTATGGAGACTGTCCAGCCTTGCACCACCATGCCTGACCCTGTCGGGACTGAGCATCATGTCTCACTGCATGACACCAGGCAGGTGGAGGTGGAAGCAGAGAAGCTATTTCTGTGCAAACCGCTTTGGTCGGTGTCCAGCCACCTGGCCAGCCGCGCTGCAGCTGGAGGTCATTGTAGGAAGTTGGGGCCCAGAGAGACTGCTTGTAGGAGAAGAAGAGACTTGGAGAGGCCCTTCTAGAAAAGGCTTGTCTGCCAGTCGTCGTACTGCAGATAATTTTAATAGCATATGTTGGCTCTGAACACCTTGTTTTCTTAGGTTGCTGAGAGCACCTTCGGACATTCTAGAAATCTGTAAAAGAAAGACTCTGGAACTTCACCATTTCTCATTATTCTTAATAAACCCCCCACCGCAAACCCTCTTTGCTCCTGCTTAGCTTTATTAGCAAGCTGTGGGGGATGGAGGGAAAAACTGCCCCCCGCCCCCGTCACTCTCTCCCCTCCTCTGCCCCAAATCCCAGATCCCAGGATGTGCCCCATCCAGCTGGACCCAAGGCCCGTGATCCCATTCCAAATCTACGCCAGGATTTTCAGTTAATGTGGTTTGATCATGCACGGATGTCGTCTTCCTCCCTTTTGGAAAAGTCTTGTTTTTCATACATTCATACATCATTTCCTTGGCTCTGGCAGTCAGCCTTGGAGGCCCCCCGGGGGATGCTCTATTTCTGGAAACCATGTAACTAAAGGAATTTGAGATATATTGGAACTGGGGGGTCAGGGACCTGTTACAAAGAAGTACAGATCTTATTTCAATTTAAAAATATGAAAATGTGCGTTTTATTTGGGGCTTCCTTATTTCATTTAATATATGTATAAACCTACACACATTTACACATGCACATAGACATAAAGTGGTTTGTGCATGGTCACACAAGCTGTGTGAGAGGTAGAATGTGAACTCAGGATCTCTTTGTCTCATAGGGAAGAATTGGTAAACCTTCCCTGGAGTTTGGAACCAAGATCACATTATTATCATGAATAATACTAACGATCATAATATTAGGTTATAGAATTATAATTACGATGAGCAACAATTAATTGGTATTATTATGTCGCTATGTCTAGCATCTCTGGAGTTGTTAGGAGGAATTCCTTCCAGGAAAGCAGAGGCAGTTCACATTAACAGATAGCGTTAGTAGATAATATTAAGACATTCTCTGAAGCTCACAGAGAGAGATTCAATAATTGGCCCACAGTTGCCTAGTGGGTAAGTGGGTAAGTGTCTTAGGCAAGACTTGAACCCAGGTCTTCCTGTCCTCCATAAACAACAAAACTAATGAACACTTTGTAGAGTGAAGTCCCAAGGTAGGCTGTAAGCTCCAAACTACTTTCGTGTAGTGTAAGATACTAAAGGCAGCTAGGTGGTGCAGCGTCTTAAAGTCAGGAAGGCCTGAGTTCAAATTCTACCTCAGACTTAGCTGTGTTTCCTCATTTATAAAATGATCTAGAGAAGGAAATGGGAAACCACTCCAGTATCTCTGCCGAGAAAACCCTAAATGGCGCACAAAGAGTTAGACATAGCTAATGACAAACGGGAAGATAGTTAAGCTTTATCAATATAATAGTAATAATCAGAATAAACGGTAAATAAATAAATGAAAAAATTAAACTAAAACAAAAAATAAAAATATATATATTCTTATATATAATAATAATAAAAATAATAAAAAGCTCTTTTCCGATTGGAGACTTAGAAAGCTTTGTACCGTTCGTTTATATGGCTATAGCTCATGGCTGTGTTCTCTGCCCACTTCTGTTTTCTTCTAGGATATTTCCTCTTTTATAGGTAGAAGCTACATGGGACAAGAGAGGTTTCATTGTTTGTCTCTGTTTTCCCACAGCAAGCTTAAGGAACTTGGGGCTTAAGGAACGTGTGCAGAATTGTGTTGAGGCATATTTGTACACCTCTATGTGTTTCTTTAGGACCTTTGTATTTGTCCCTTTCATGGGATAATTAATATCCCATTACTTTAATATGCTGCAGATTTTATTCAGCCAGCCCTCTTCTTCCTTGTGTTTGTCTATTACAAGTAAAGCAGAGAATTAATTTTCATATAGATAGTCTTTTTCCTCTTTTGAATAATGTCCTTAGGAAAGAGTGTTAATATTGGGATCAAAGGGTCACAGCTCCACCAACCATGGACTAGCATTTCAGTTTCTTCCAAGTCTTGTTTGTATAGAATTTTGTGATTTTTGACTGTCTCAGTTGCTTTGATGTACCCCTCCCTTGGGTTTAGTGTTGCAGTTAGGGTCAGTGGGTCATCTGTCTGCTAGTTGGGACTGAGCCACACCTACTCTTTCTGTGGAATTCTCATCCACTGTTTGAACGTCCATACGTCCTCCATGTGTGACTGACCCAACATTCTGGAGAGCTTCCTTTGGTTTGCTTCATATTCTGTGAGGACTAGTATAGCCTTTGGCCTGTCTATCTCTCAGGCCACTATGTGACTGGCCTGTCTCCTTTCCTGACCATATTTTCTGAATGATGTTCCCTGTGTGCCCATTATAACTTTGCGCATACAAAGTGACACCATTTGACACTTTTGCTTTGGTTGTCAACAATGAGGAGCCCTGGAAGGCACATGAGAATGTCGGTGCAGGAGATGAAAATGACCCTTGGGTCTGGGTGTCTTGGAGGGAAGAGAGACTAGGACAGGCCAAACCAGCTACTCTCTTTGTGTCTTCCAGGCTCCAGGAAACAAAGGCCTGAGCAAGAGTTGTGCTGTGCCCACAGAGAGAGGGGTCAGATTTGGGAGGGCAGTGAATCCCCTGGTGTCTGGAATGGTGTCTTCACAACATTCCCAACAAATTGGGCTGACAGCCCTAGCTTGAACAACTCCAGGGAGGTGGTGTGCGTGCGTGTGTGTGTGTTTATGTGTATTTGTGTGTATGTGTTTTATGTATGTATTTATGTGTGTGTGCTTGTGTGTGTTTGTGTGTATATGTGTGTGTATATGTTTATGCCTGTGTGTGTGAGCCCATGCTGTAGTGGAAACAGTACTGCCTTTGGAGTCGTCAAAGGCCCTGGGTTGGAATACACGCTGGACAGCTCATTTCATTGTCCTGCCTCTGTTCATCTATAAAATGACCTTCAAGGTCATCTGGATCATTACCTGACCTCAAGTGATTCAGTCCATCTTGAAACATGCATTATAAAGGAAGTTTTTCCTGGCATTTGATCTAAATCTGCCTTTTCTCACTTCTGCCCACTGCTCCTGGTTCTACCCTTTGGGGGCTGGTCCCTTCAACAAGGACATTACTTAGATGCATGAAGACCCCATCATGTACATCTCACTCTGCCCCCTTTTCTTCTCCAGGCAAGCTATCTCAGTCTTCTTAGAGCCACAGTGCTGGAGTAAAATTCATTTGTTCAGTCATTTCAGTTGTGCCTGACTCTTTGTGACCCTATATATGGGGTTTTCTTGGCAAAGATACGGGAGGGGTTTGCCATTTCCTTGTCCAGCTCAGTTTACAGGTGAGGGAACCAAGGAAAACAATGTGAAGTGACTTGCCTAGTGTCACACAGCTATTAAGCGTCTGAGGCCACTTTTGAATTCATGAAGATGAATTCTATCCACTATCCACTGTGCCACCTAGCTGCTATTTTTCTTTAAAATAATTTTTTTATTCATGTATTCTCTCTTACATTACCATAATATCCTTCGTTGCCGAAGACCATGCCATCAGAGAAATGATGACATGACTTGCACTTGACTTTGTTTTGAGTGAGGGAGGGGTGTGCAGGTCACCAGCCTCACTTCTCCTCCAGAGCCATCTGAATCCAGTGACCAGATATTCATCAGGATGACTGGAGATGACCCAGGATGCACTGTGGGTAGATGCAGCTGGCTGAATGCTAGCTAGGTAATTCACCTCCTCCTCTCCTGTCTGCCTCCCCCTTCCCTTCCTTCTCCTCTCCAAAGGATGGTAAACTGGAATGGCCAAAGGATGTCCAGTTGACTTGGGTTTTACTAGCTCCTTTCCTATTTCCCTCCCCTCCTCTCCTCTCTCCTCCTCTCCCCTCTCCTCTCCTCACCTCACCTCTCCCCTGTCCTTTCCTGTCCTCTCCCAAAACCTTAAACCTACTGCACTCTGAAACTGGGACTCCATTGGGGCCCTGCCTGAGGGCTCCTCTAGACCCTCCTAGCTTGAGAGTGATTATCAGTAGTAACTGTTGCTGTTTTCCACCCAGCCTGAGGTCTTTATTTTTCTTGACCTCATTAAAGGGGCCATGCCCTGGCTATTTCTTAAACAGTCCTATTCAATGAATGGGCATTGCCTTACCCTAAGTGAGTACCTGCAAAGACCTTGGCCTGAAGGGCTCAAGGACTCCCATTGCATCCTGGGTCATCTCCAGTCATCCTGATGAATATCTGGTCACTGGATTCAGATGACTCTGGAGGAGAAGTGAGGGTGGTAACCTTGCACAGCCCTCCCTCACTCAAAACAAAGTCAAGTGCAAGTCATGTCACCATTTCTCTGATGGCATGGTCTTCTTTGGCAACGAAGGACGAACACAATAATATCCAGTGTATCTCTCTCCCTCCTTTTCCCTATCCCCCTCCCCAAAAACTATCCCATATGACATAATATTGTGTTTTTTTCTCACTAAAAAATCCAGAACAACTGATTGATACATAAGTCTGAAACCATGTACAATGTGTAAATGCGTAACCCCTGTGGACCTCCCACCTCCACCAAGGGGTAGGTTGGAGGTGTCTGCATATCTCTTGATTCATGTCTCTCTTGATTTTAAAATTATTAACTTACTTGAGACTTTTGGTGTATGGTTCCTTCCGTCTACATTGTTGTAGTTACTGTGTGATGTTTTTTGGCTCAGCTCGCTTCCATCTGCATAGAGATCCTCTCAGGCTTCTCTTTATTCACCACACATAATCATTTCTTACAGTCAGTGTGATATTTCAGTACATTCTTGAACCATAGTTTGTCTCCGAACCATTTCAGTATCTTTGCCAAGAAAACCCCATGAATAAATCCATGGGTTCATGTAGAGTCAGACCTGGTTGAATGATGGAACAATACAAACCACAATTTGTTTAGCCATTCAACTGATAGACATCAACTTTGTTTCCAATTCTTAGATATCACAGAAAGTGCTGCTATAAATATCTTCCCATTACATGGACACTTTTTCTTATAGATAGCTTCCTTGGGGTGTAGGCCCAGAAGGGAATTTCTGGTTCAAAGAATATGGACATTTTAATCACTTTATTTACATAATTCCAAATTTCTTTTTAAATAGTTGTATAATTTCGCAGCCCCACCAACAATGTATTAGCGTCCTTATCATTCTACACCCTCACTAACACTAACTGTTGCTATTTTTTTTGTCATTTTTGCCAATTTACAAAATGTGAAGTGAAACCTCAGGGTTGTTTTGATTTGTATTTCTCTTATGATTAATGATTAGGAGCATTTTTTCATATTGCTGTGAATACGTAGTGGTTCTTCTTTTGAGAATTGTTCACATCCTTTAAACATTCATCTATTGGGGAATAGCTGCTAGTTGTATGCATACACAAACTCACACACATATACAAACACATACATACACATACATATACACACAGATATACACACACATGCACACACAGACACACAGACACACACACACCCATACCCTTATTAGAAATTTGACACAAAGATTTTTCCTTGCCTTGGATCACTTCCTCTTTTCTCCTAGATGCATTAATGTTATCTGTGCAGAAGCTTTTCAGTTTCAGGTAATCAAAGTTATCTATTTTGTCTTTGGTAATTACCTCTGTCTCTTATTTGGTTAAGAATTAACAATAGATTTGATAGGTGGGAGTGGGATGGGGGAGTGGAGGAAGGAGTCACAGATGGCGATTGACAGCTCATCTCACAGGTGAATGACTAATGTTGGAGTCTCTACCATGACTCTTCCCCCCATAAAAAAAAAGATAAAGAAAATGTGCCATGAATTTATTAAATACAAAATAGATTTCTACTTTACCTTTGCCCTTTATTTCCCTAGACTCAGGCATCTAGCTTTCTGGGGCTGCCCAGAGTCCCGTTCAGTGTTGCGGTATTTGTGGTTTGTTCCTCTGGTCACTGTTGTGGGGCAGTAATCTCCCTTTCCTGCTTTTGTCCAGCCGTAGGAAGGAAAGAAGAGAGCTGAGAATGGACCTCCTACTTAACTGAGGAGTGTTAAATGCTTCCTCCACCTTTGCCAAAGTGCCCACTGTTTGCCAAAGATAGGGTCCCCTTATCTAGAGTTTGAACCCTCAGGATGGGCCTGCATGTTCTGGGCTGCCCTGATCTGGTCCAATGCCCGTGTTCTGGATGGAACTGAGTGTGGGGGTGGGAAGGATTATTTAATGGTGGTGAGGATGATAATAATTACCCCAATGCCTCCCATTTTTAGAGTGCTTTAACGTTTATTAAGGACTCACAGCAACCTCAGAAGGCCAGTGATACAAGCATCATCATTCCCATTTAAAAGTAAAGAAACTGAGGTTCTGAGAAGTGACATGTCTGGCCCAGGGTCCATAAATGTCTGAGGCAGAATTTGAATTCAGGTCTTCCAGAATCCAGGTCCAGCCTGTGGGTGCACTCTGGCGTGTGTCTGTATTAAGTGACATCCCTGCTCTGTGCGTGTGCAGGTCGGGGACAGGTGTAGCCCTGAGCTGAATTGAAATTCAGCCGTAGTTAGCTTTGCGACCTTGGGCAAGTTACTTGTGTCTCAGTTTTCTTATCTGTACCATGGGAATAGTAATAGTACAGTACCTACCTCCCAGGGTTGTTATGAAGATAAAAAAAGATATTTGTAGAGCTCTTTGTAAATCTTAACTTGCTCTATAAATGCTGTTATTAGCTATTATTATGTATTACTACTCTTCTGGGAAGGAGTAAAGGGGGAAAGACACCTGGTTTAGATGAGACAGTTCTAGAGCTCATGCTGCCTGGTGGGGTCATAGGACCCCAGTGCAGATGTGTTTTTCTCCCTCCTCCTTCTTCTTCTCCTTCATCTGCCTCTCTTCCCTTTCCTCTCTCCATCTCTCCTTTTCCTCCCTTCCTTTGTCCCTCCCTATCTCTCCCTCCCTCTGTCTCTTACTTTGACCCTGTTAGTTGTAAGGGCTTATGGAAAGTTATGTCAAAATCAGGTTGCCGGAGAAGTTCATCAATATTGTATGTCAATTTCATGATGGCATGTTTGCCTGGGTTCTGTATAATGGACAATGCTCTCGTGCCTTCCCAGTCACCAATAGAGTGAAACTGGGCTGTGTGCTTGCTCCCATGCTTTTTAGCGTGATGTTTTCAGCCATGTCGACAAATGCTTTTGATGAGGATGAACATGGCATCGAAGTCAACTATCGTACTGATGGTAAGTTCTTCAATTTGAAAAGACTACAGGCCAAGACCAAAGTGGAGGGAGTGCTGGTGCATGATTTTCTGTTTGCAGATGATTGTGCACTCAGTGCAACCTCTGAAGTTGAGATGCAACAAAGTGTGGATCAATTCTCTGCTGCCTGTGCTAATTTTGGCCTAATAATTAACACCAAAAAAGCACAGGTGCCCCATCAGCCACCACCACACCATCCATATGTGGAACCATTGGTTACAACAGATGGAGAAGTTTTGAATGCTGTAGATAAGTTCAGTTATCTTGGTAGTGTAGTTTTCAGGGATGTGCACGTTGACATTGAGGTTGATACACTCATTGCCAGAGGTAGCTCAGTGTTTGGGAGTCTCTGAAGAAAAGTTTGGGAGAGAAGAGGTATTAGACTGACTAGCAAACTGAAGGTCTGCAGAGCTGTTGTGCTGACCTCATTGTTATATGCTTGTGAAACATGGACAGTCTACTAGCATCATGCCAGGAAACTGAATTGCTTCCATTGGAACTGTCTTAGGAAGGTTCTGAGGATCACCTGGCAGGATAAGTTACCAGACACTGAAGTCCTTGCTTGAGCTGAACTGCCAAGTATTCAAACTATGCTTCAGAGAGTGCAGCTCTGATGGGCTGACCATGTTGTTTGAATGTAAAGTGTATGCTTACCAAAAAGACTATTTTATGGAGAACTTGTACGGGGCAGGCAATCACATGGTGGCCAGAAGAAGTGATACAAGGACACTCTCAGGGTCTCTCTCAAGAACTTTGTATTTGACTGTACAACATGGCAGACACTGGCATAGAACTTCTCAGCATGGCGTGCCCACATCAGAAAGGGTGCTATGCTCTTTGAGCAAAGCAGAATTGAGACAGCACAAAGTAAATGCAGGATGCACAAATTTGGGATATCCACTCCAAATATTCAAATGGACTATCTGTGCTCAACCTGTGGGCATTCCGAGCTTGTATTGGTCTGATCAGCCACAGTTGGACACACTGAAATTTCACTTTATCATGGTGATGTCATTTTAGTCCTCTTCAAAGACGAAGGACAACAACCAACTTTCTCCTTTCTTGCTGTCTTCTTCTCTCTCTCTCTGTCTCTTTCTCTGTTTTGAATTTCTTACAGTCCAGTCCCTAAGCTCAGTGCTAGGGATGACTGAAAGACAAAAAGAAGGGACTTGCTGCCTCCCAAGAGCTCATATTCCTTGGAGGAGATCTCATCCATCTGCTCGCAGATACAGAAACACAATGAGAAATTCAGAGTGATGTGGGATGGACTGGAGCAGGGTACCTAAAGCAGGGTGGATCCCAGTGGGCCCCTGAAAGGGGAGGTCATGAGGCGGGAATGAGTTCTAGGCATGGGGGACAGGCATTTGTAAGGAACACATATGGGAGGAGGAGGTTAAGCCTGGAAAGGGCACCTGGAGTCAGGTTGGGAAGGGCTTTGAATAGTGATGAGATGAGGAGGGATTCAGTGTTGGGGAAAATAGTGCTTCTGTCCCAGAGTGGTCCTATGAGGCTCTGAGGTATGCACTATGCCCAGGTCAGTGGTGGTGGTGATGCCACAGTGGTGATGGTGGCAGTAGTGGTGCTGATTATTCCCTTTATGGGCTAAAGACCCTGTTGCTTCTTACAGCTCCAGGGGGTGGGCATGGCTAGGTTTTCCACAGTGTTTACTGCCCTGTCTGTGCCTACCGATTGCTGCTTAGCATTGGGCACAGCCTTTGTCCTCTGATGCCCATTGTTTTCCGGATTTTTATGGGAGGCTTCTCGTGTGCAAGACCATAGTGTCCTTCTGCTCTGAGGGACCTTGGGTCCGAGGCTGAGTGGTCACATGTCCTCAGAGCTCTGATTCAGTCTAGATACCTCCCTCAGGCAGACATGGGTGTCTGATTCTATTTCTCCTTTGGATGGTAACATTCTTGAAGTCTGAGAAACCAGGAGCTGAAGATGGAGGCAACCTGGCTTTTGAGGGGGGTATAGGGGAGTAACCTTGTTGTATCTGCGTAGTCCAGACAGTAACGTCCATCTTGGCGAGATGTCCAGGGGCCTGAAGGGCAGAGCAGCTGGGAGACTGGACCAATGATCATTGCTCGGGGGTCAGTAGGAAAGCATGTGCCTTTGAAATCCCTGCCCCCCAGCAGAGGATACCAAAGGGGCCACTTGTAACACAAGCACCTGATCATTTACTGATGGGAACCCTAAGATGTGGTGGAAGATGTACAGATAAACTAATGACTAGGTCAAGGAAGGAAACAAGCATTTATTATATGCTTACTGTATGCTGAGCCCTGTGTTAAATGAGTTACAAATAGATTTCACTTGATCCTTACAGCAACCCTGGGAGATAGGTGATGTTTTAATCCCCATTTTATAGTTGGGGAAAACTGAGACAGCAGAGGTTAAGTGGCTTACTCAGCTAGCTCCCACAACTAGGAAGTGTCTGAGGCTAGATTTGAACCCTAGGCCCAGGCTCTCCACGGCATCTTGGAAATGCCTCCTGAGTTGATAACAGGTCTGTAAATAGGACTATAGTCAGCACTTCTCCTTGAATTAGTATAGTACTTTTTAAAAATGACACTTGAAAAAAATTCTTGGAGTATTGGAAATGTTCTTAAGAAGTTGAACAATTTTAATGTTGGTAGATGAGTCACCTACAAACTGTTCCCCCAAAGGCATGACTGAAAGGGAGCCATTTACCCAGCATGACCCGTGGCCCCTTAAAGGGAAGTGGGACAAGTCCTTGGCATTCCATCCGCCCTTGTCCTCCCACATCCCCCTTCTCCTTTCCTGCTTGCTCTGTTTCTGACAATCACTTGCATTGTGCTACTTCCTCCTGGGAGCTTTCCGATGGTTTCTTCTATATTGTGTTTATGCATTTGCCAGATATATTAGGGTGGGCTTTAAAAAAAATACCTTTAAACATTTTGTTTTCAATGAACAAACATTTATTTTCTGCCTTTCCAAGCAAAACTTCCGCTTCCACGTTCTTCCCTGTACATTAAGGGTTAAAAGCAGAGCCTTCCTTTTAAGAATGGGCTGAAAGTCTGGGGCCCTTTGAGTAACACAGAGAGGTGGGGAGGTCTCTGGAGCTGGCAGCTCAAGAGAGACAGAAAGGAAAAATCCCTGCTCTACAAGAGCTTGTATTCTGCTCCATTAATTAGTTCTCTCTTTTTGCTGGAGGCTCTTTATCATTATTAGTCAATCAATGAGCATTTATTAATCTTCTGCCTGACTGGGTGTTGGGGTTATATGCAAAAATGACACTGTCCTCTCCCACATGGTGCTTACATTCTCTTGGAGCAGGAAGGGGAAGGTCCCCCTCCTCCCCCGCAGGCCTCCTGCTGAAGGGAGTCTTGAAGACATCTGAGCATTCTGGAAGTGGAGATGATGAGAGGATGTGGGAGATGCATCCTGCTAGTGAGCTCTCAGAAGGGGAAGGATGCTGGTGTTTGGGCTTGGGCATTCTGGTAAAATTTCATCCTTTGTGGTCATGAGGCCAACTCTCCCCCAACTCTCTTAATGATGCTGTAGTTACACCACCTCAGAAAGTGCTACCATCAATATTTTGGTGTATGAGGGACCTTTCTTTCTCTTGGTCTTCTTTGAAGTATTTGCGTACCAGTCTCTGGGTCTGAGGGTATGGACATTTAATCACCGCCTTTGTATTATTCCAAATTGCCTCCAGAAGGGTGGGAGTTGCGAATGTCACTCCTCCAACCAGGTATTCACATGCCTGGCTGTCCCCAACCCAACATCGTCATCTTTTGGCATCTTTCTTGATTTGCTACCAACCTCCCATTTTACGGATGAAAAAACTGAGACTGGGAGCACTTCAGTGATTCGCCCAGCATCACATAGGTAGAATACAGCCGGATTTAAATCCAGGTCATCTGACTCCAGTTCCTTTGTTCCTCCTGATGCTGCCTTCTGTCTTGGATGATTTCATTATTGACATATTAAGTGACATAGTTATTTATTTAGTTAATTGATCAACCAATCAATTAATCTGTTTATAGGCATCTGAGTTTAGGTGACTTGCCCAAGGTCACCCAGCTAGTAAGTGTCTGAGACTGGATTTAAATTCAGGTCCTCCTGACTTCAGGACTGGTATTCCATCCACTATGCCATCTAGCTTCCTCTCATAATTATTTTATATGGTGCTAATGATAATAGTAACTGACATTCAGACACTTGCAAAGCGCTTCTGTTCTCATTTGAGTGGGTCTCATGTATATTCTCTGGGGCAGGCATTGGAGTATTTGTTATCCGCATTTTACAAATGAGAGAACTGAAATGCCATTTGAGACTTGGCCAGTGTCACCCAACTAGGAAGCATGAGGTCTTCCTGACTCCAGATCCAGCCATCTCTCCAGTTTTTTTTCCCCATGGTGCCTCTGTCTGAGGGAGTTTCCGTGTCAAGCTCTCTTTGATACCAGCTGTGGTGGTTGGTCATTGCTAAGAACAAGGCAGCTTGTTCATTTAAAAATAATCACAACAAACCAAGTCGCTACTGTAGGAGTTTCTTAACTGCCTGAAAATACTGGAGAAAGGGGGAGAGGGTGCTGCCCTGGAAGAGTGAACTGAATGTCTCACCTGGGAGGTTTTGTTTGGGGATAAGTTGTTTTCTAAAAGTCTGGTGGACATTTGAAGCAGGGTATGTCATCGGCCCTAGAGAAGCAGCCTTAGAGTCTGAAGGCTTGGGTTCAAATCCTGTCTCTTGACACTCACAAGTTCCCAGTTACATGACCCTGGACAAGTCACTTTTCCCTTCTCTAAAACTTGTACTAGTAGAAGAACTATCTGTCTGCATCAGAAGAGAGAGTTTCCATGCTGGGAGCTCCTAATACTGAAGACATCCCCGGTTTGGACCAGAATGCCAAAGCCAAGTCTTTTCTTTCTGATTTTTGAATGAGTATTTAAGGAGAAGGGCAGCTATTTGGTTCAGTGGATGGAGCACTAGGTCTGGAGTTGGGAAGACTCATCTTTGTGAGCTCAGTTCTGACTTCAGATACTTCCTAGCTGTGTGACCCTGGATAAGGCCTCAGTTTCCTCAACTGCAAAATGAAAGGGTTGGACTAGATGACCTTTAAGGTCCTTCTAGCTTTAAATTTAAGAGCCTAATCTTCCTGAGTCTCAGTTTCCTTATCTGAAAACTGGGTATAATAGAACCTCTTTCACAAGGTTTTTGTGAGAATGAAATAACAGATGTGAAGTGTTTTGCAAACCTTAACCATATCTTTTTCCCTGTCAGAGATGTCAGCTGCTGTTATTGCTGCCTTTCTGTGGGCAGGCCTCTGAGCCTTAGTTTCTTGCTCTACAAAATAAAGGTAATGACACCTCAAATGGGACCATGCAGGTCAAGCTTTTGCATCTCCTAAATCATTGTAAAAATGTGAGTTCAGACAAATGTTGTCACTATCCATAGGCTGGTCCTCATTTAATTCAGTCCATCAGTCATTTATGTGCCAGGCACTGTGCTAGGCTCTAGAGATACAAAAAGATGCCAATGACAGTGCTTACCCCCTGACCAGTCAATGCGGCCCCTCATTTGGTCTGTCTTCTATTTCTTTCCAGATTGGCAGCACTTTTCCTGGCTTGCTCTTCACTGGGAAATCTTTGATGACTCACAGTCACCTGCAGGAATCCATGAGGCCTTGGTTGGACTGAACAGCAGAAGATAAAGGTAAGAGCCTGAGCAGGAGCTGTGCCCCCAGGACTTGGCAAATGAAGAATCCAGAGAAGCTGAGAAGACTTGACTTAACTGATGCAGAGTCCTAGAAGGTGACCCAGGGAAAATATACATGGTGATTGTAACAATGTAAACAACCAGAAAATGAAACTGAATGCTTTGGGATCTCTGCGACCTGAACTTGGTCCTGGAGAAGAGTACAGAAAATTAGTCTCCCTCCTTATTTTGCAGAAGGCAAGGTGGGGCAGAAGAAGGCATTGTGGGTGGGGAATTTTGCATTACCGAGATGCACGGGTCATCTGTAAGAAGATTGTAGAATTATAGCTGAAAGTGCCCTTAGAGATCATCACATCCAGCCCCCTGCTTCTACTAATGAGGAAACTGAGCTGAAAGTCCCCAGGGTTACAAAGTTGATAATTTGCTGATGCAGGATTTGAATTCAGATCCTGCAACACCACCTGTGGTTTCTCAAAAGCTGTCTCATCCACCCTGTCACAGGGGAGGAAATCAGTCAGTTCATCGGTGACCATTTATAAAGCACCTGCTATGTTCCAGGCACTGGAAACCCAGAGACATTAAAACATTTCTCAGGGTTGCACAGGTAGTGAGAGACAGGATTTAAACTCGGGTCTTCTTACTCCAAATCCAATGCTTTGTCTATTGTACCATAATGCCTTTGATAGTTAGTTTTAAAATTTTTTTAGTAATTAGTAAATTTTTAAATTAAATTTACTAATAGATAGCAGTTTGAGTAAAAGAAAAAAATGCACACAATTTAATCACCCCTGTTTGAAAAATTTGTGCTTTTAAGCTCCTCCTCCCTCCTTCAACCCCTTCCCCCCTCTCCCCCTGCCCTATTTCAACTCTTGTACTTTTGGGCTTGGACCTTGGGAGGTGGGGGTGGGGGTATCCCTTCTTCCTTCCTCTGTGATTCATCTTCTAAAGTGATAAACCTTTTCCTTAATTTGACCAAATCTGGTCCAGTTTCATTTTCCCCTCCCCTTTCTATGTTCTGTTGATGTTTCTTGCTGCTAAGTGCCAGAGGAAGTCAGGGTGGGGATTGTGTGTTCAAGTGAGGGTAGTGACCTTTCCTGTCCCTTCGAGCCCCAAGGAGGAGGCTGGACACGGGCAGACCTTGGCTTGGCAGATTTCCTTTCCCAAAAGCTTTACAAATTGTCCTTTCTCCTGACAGCAGATGTGTGCCTTCTTCCAAATGACCCTCCTGCCCCCTTTCACAAGGCTCTCAGCCTCTTCCTTTGTGGATCAGGGGAGCATTTGAGCTTAGCTCTCGCAGGGCCACCCACAGAACCATTTGTCTTATCATGGGACCTGGAGCAAGTGGCTCTGCCAACTTGTCTCTCCCCTGCCCCTCAAAGCTGGAAGCTATGTGGGCTGTTATTTCCCTGGGTCACTTTTCTTGAGAAGATGTTGGAGCAGTGACTCGACCTTACCTGTTAGACCCAGAATTTGGGTTTTTGGAATGTCCAGACTTGTGACTTTGCTGGTGTAGAAAATACCTCCTATTCATTTGCATTGACAACTATGCTGGGACACTGAGAGATGAAGCAGCTTGCCCAAGGTTACCCAGCTAGTATGTACCAGAGGCAAAATTCAAACTCAGATTTTTCTGACTTTGGGATTGTGTTCTGTCCCCTGCATATTGAGCATCTCAGACCTATATATACCTGTTAAGTCTGGACTGATATCCTCAGCCAAGTGAATTAAAAGGAGGAAAGTAAGCAGATCAAACTCATTCATACTAGAGTGTGAATGACTGACTGTTTGGCCTGGGATATTTGTATGTTAAAGCAGGGAGTGCTTTATAAAGCTTCGGAGTGAATCTTTGAATGGCAGGATTTCAGATGAGATGTGATAATGATGGAGAAGATGCTACACTAAGTGAGAAAAGAGAAAGTATTTAGTGGGGAGACAGCCCCCTGTTCCTTAACTTTGAATGGTTTCCTGCTCTTACAATGTCTCGGGATAGTCCCTCATCTCTCTCTTTGATCCACTAGCCTTGGGTGAATTCTGTACAGGTTTGGCATTTTGACTGCATCTTGGTTGGACCCAAGCTAGCTCCTGAGAGCTCAATTGACCTTGAGGGCTGGACCAGCCAGCCCATGCCCTTGTACAGGTACCAACCTCCTCTCTTCTGCTTTTTTAGCTCCCTTTTATGTGTGGTCTTTCCCCACTAGGATGGTTGAGGGCAGCGATGGTTTTTACTTATGTTTGTATTCCCTGTGACAGCTAGATGGCACAGAAGCTAAAGTGCCAGGCCTGGAGTCAGGAAGACTCATTTTTCAATCTGGCCTTAGACACTTATGAACCATATGACCCTGGGCAAGTCATGTCACCATGTTTGCCTCAGTTTACTTATGTGTAAAATGTTCTGGAGAAGGAAATGGCAACCTACTCTAGTATCTCTGCCAAGAAAATGCCAAGTGGGGTCACGAGTTAGACATGACTAAAAATAACTGAACAACAAATATTCCCAGTGCTTTGTGGAGTGCCTGGCCTAAGGTAACTGCACTGTCCGTCCATCTTTCTCTCTCCAACCATCCACCCACCCATCTACCACTGACAGCTCAACATCCTACTGAGTCTTCGTATATGTTTGCTGAAGTCAATCAGGGGTGAGCTTTTGAAGGCAGAGGAGTCTTGACGGTTGTTTGAATCTGCACACCCACCAGACCTTTTCTGATGGGGTTTTTCTCTCCTCCTATGTGTGTGTTGGAGTCTCGGACACCACAGGTGAGGTTAGCAAGGCAGGAGACCATCAGTGTCATTTCCACTGGCATTACTCTTGGGTTCCTCTCTGCAGGGTTTCCTGGGCCATTTCCTCCCCTTAGCCTGGAGATGAGTTGAATGGCTGGCTGATTTTCAAGCTTTTCCCATCCCAGTTCCTGGCTCTTTGCCAGTTTCTAGTTTCCTCTGAATCCTTCACTTTTCTTGACATCTCCATTCCCCCATAGTATCTGGGTCAGGATGACCTCTTGTTATTATTTGTAGTTTAGGCCAAGACTGTCCTGTCAGTTAAACTCTCCTTTTTTGGATTTTTTCTCCTCTAGTGATAGAGCTATGAATCAGCAAATAGGACAAAGCATGGTTTTGGCTGCCTTGGTATTGATTTCAGAGATATATTATTTCTTAAAGTAGTTTTCTGTTTTATGAACCAAATGACTCCAGATGCTTTTAGCAGGCAGAGAGGGCACCCTTTTTCTTGGGAATCCTCACCCCTCCTGGGTAGGATGTTCTCTCTGTACCCCTTTTTTGGGGTTAAGTGAAGCACATTTTGTTTTTTCTTTGAAGGTACTTCTCTGATGACCTCAGATCTGTGATCTTAGGATGTCTGTCCCTTGTGACTCTTGCACGCCTTCTCCCAACATACTGAGAGGCTTCCCTCTACTTCCCTTGCCTTTGTATGACCCCCTGAAGAGCATATGGATTTTCTGTTGCTTATTCTGATGATTATTCAATGAGCATTTATTAAGCACCTCCCTGGTGCCAGGCCATGGGCTCTTGAGATTAGAGTCTCCCTTTGGTCTTTGAGTTACTGGTGCCTCGCACTGTGCTTGGTATACAGTAGATGCTTAGCAGTGTTGATTGAATGGAATATATTGAATAGAACGTGAGATGATTTTGTGTTTGATCCTAGAGGAGAGAGGGAGCTGTTGGAGTTGATTGAGTCCTGTGCCTTAAGAAAGTCACTCTGGTGACTGAATGGAGGATGGACGGAAGCGGGGCAGGGCCTGAGGTTGGCCGACCAGCCAGCTGCTACTGCAGTGACCCAGGAGTGAGGTGGTGAGGTTCTGCACTAGTGCAGTGGTGGTGTCGGGGCAGGAGACTGCAAGAGTGAAGCCAGCAGACATTGAGAACTGTTTGGATTGGGGGCATGAGGGAGAGCGAGGAGTTCAGAATGACCCCTAGGTCAGAGTTGGGGTAACTGGAATGATGGTGGTTCCCTTGACCATAATTAGGAAGATGATTTAGGGGGAAAGATAAGATTGTTCCCTTGTGGATATGTCTGCTGGATTGCCAGCTTGAGATGTCTGAAAGGCCTTTGGAGATACCAGATTGGAGGTCAGCAGAGAGGATAGGGCAGCCTAGCTAGATTTAGAATTTCCTCCATGGGAGGGCACCAACAGGAGGGGGGGGATTTACAGTTAAGTGTCTCCAAAGATTAAGAGGACCGGTGAGTGAGCTGGATATCCTTTGGGAAACTGTGCCTAGCTCCCAGTGATCCCACGCTTCTTCCCCAAACAAAGCCTTTTTAGTATCAGCATTCTTTCAGTGATACTGCAAGTCTTGGAATTCCATGGACTCCAAAGACCCAGAGTTCAGGATCACCCAGAGGGCAGCATAGGGGCTCTTGGTGGGCATGGGCAAACAGCAGCTCAGAACAAGGGCTGGACTGCCCAAAGACTGCCCTGGAGGAATGCATGACTCAGAAGAAAAGATGTGCAAAGGCACGGGGTGATCTGTGGGCATTTCTTAAGCTCTGTCTGTGTTCTGGGCACAGCTGGGCAGTGCTGAGGCTGTCTGCAGCTGCTTTCCAGCCTTCTTACCCCTTGTATCACCTCCCATGCCCCTCACTCTTCAGTCTGGGCACACTGACATCCTTGCTTTTCCAAGAACGACATTTTTCTGTCCATCCTCCGTGCCTGCAATGCTCCAACTTGGAGCTTTCCCAGCTTCCTTCAAGTCCCAACTGAAACCATACCTTCTGAAGGAAGCCTTTTCTCCCCTTTATTCATCTAGTACTTTCTATTTTAGTTATTTCCTGTTTATTCCACCTAGAGCTTGTTTGCCTGTTGTCTTCTGCTTTAAGTTGTAAGCTCCTTGAGGGCAGGCACTGTTTTTGGCCTTTCTTTGTATCCCCAGCACTTAGCTGAGAGCTTGGCACACAGTAGGAGCTTAATAAATGCTCATGGATTGTTAGTGAAATGAACCACTCTATACCTGAGAGTCAAGGTTTGTAATTTAAAAAATACAAATACCCTTGGTAAGCGCTATCCCACCCCAGATTGAAGCTATCATTTGGGCAGTGAAAGTAGCCCCATGTGCCAGGAAGGACCCCTGACCTCTTGGGCTCTTCCCCCAGACTTTCTGTTTGCTTCTTGCCTGAAGAGCCTGCAGCTGGGTCTCAGGTAAATCCACCTGGGTCACACCTATGTCACACCTGTGTCACTTCTTTCCAGCTCTGCTCCTCTGCCTCTGGTGGTGGGCATGTGGGAGGCTTGGGTTTGGTTCTCTTGCTTCAGGTTGGCCCGTGTTCTGGCTCATGGTGCCAGAGAAGTGATTTCCCCTCATGGAACCGCCTGTTGGTCTGGCCTGCTAAGGTAATGAGGAGCTTGAAGGCCTTCGGTGCTGCTGTTTTCTGAGAGAGGCTGCCCTTTTTCTTGGTGTGGCTGTGGCTGTTAGCACATCAGGCTAAACTGGTCTCTGTAATATTTGCAGGTTGGTCCTTGTTCTGCCCTCTGGGGTCCAGCAGAACAATCTGGAGTCTCTAGCCACATGGTGGATACTTGAAAACCACTCTCACATCACCCTGAGTCTCCTCTTCTCTAGCTTCTATGCCCCATTTCTTTCCCCTCTCCTTGAATGACCTAGGGCTGTTGGGAGGTGCTGGGGCTTGTGAAGTCCCACGTAAACATGGGCACCGATACCCAGAGGCCAGAAGGTTCTGTGTCAGGCCTTTGGAACTTGGAATGTGTTTTCTGCTTGAAACAATGTTAGAAAAAGTGAAAGGTTCCCAAGACAACCCACAAAAGCCTCTTTTAACTTAGGGTGTGACGGGGTCTGCGCTCCATGTCGCCAGAGCTTCTTGCCAAGTATTTTTGTTATATTTTTCTCCCAAACTCCAAAGCATGTTTCGTTTTTCCTGCTTACATGAGTTGGAGTTTTTCCTCTCACAATCCCTTAAAAAATTCCTTTAAAAAATCCCTTAAAAATTATATCTTCATTCCCAGATGGGGCATTGACCCTTGGGCTCCTCCATTCAGCACCACCCCTGTTCCTAAGGTCAGAGAGGAGGGAAGGGAGTCGGCTTAGCTCAGTGGATGCCCAGTGGATGCCCAGTGGAGTCGAGCTCCTTCCAAAGGGTCCTTGGAGACTTTCTGGCCAACCTTTGTCACCTTAATTAGAGCCTCACCTCAAGGTTGGGATTCTGCCCCAAAGCAACAGACTGCCTTCTCCTCACTTTCTCTCCCCTTCTTTTTCTTGAAAGCTAAATATTCCATCACTGAATTTTGGGACTGACTTGGGTTGGAAGGAAATTTGTGAAGCCTTGTTTGGAGGCAGATGGGGAGTCATGGGACCTGGGTTCTGGTTCTAACTTTGCTACTCCCTGAGCGTCTTGGCCTGTGAAGTTTGGAGTTGGAACATGTTCTAGTGAGGACAAAAGATGTGGAAAGGAAAACAGTAGATGTGGAGAGTGTTGTGGTCCAGTGATTGGGTTGGGTCATAGGGCTCTAATCAAACTCACTTCAATTTAGCAAACATATGTTAAGCAATTTCTATGTGCCAAGTGCTAGAGATATAAAGTTAAAAAAAAAAAAAGGTCCCTCTCCTCAAGGAGCTTATATTTCACTGGGGAGATTCAGTGTAGAAACCGAGAAGGAAAGACAGAGGGAGAGAGCCCAGCACCTGTAATCATACCGTACTTAGATTCTAAGAGGGCAAGGTGAGAAGGGAGCACATATAGGCTTGGGATTCCTGTTCTTGAGTTCAAATCCACCCTCAGATACTTCCTAGCTGTGTGATTATGGGCATTACCCTGTTTGCTTCAGTTTCCTCATCAGTAAAATAGGCTGGAGAAGGAAATGGCAACACACTCCAACATCTTTGCCAAGAACACCCCAAATGGGGTCATGAAGAGGTAGACATGACGAAAAGTGATTGAACAAGAAAAAGACCCAGATGGTAGAGTAACTAGAAGGATGCCAGACTGGACTGTATTTTATGCTCAGGGTAGACTGTGAACAGGAGAGTGACATGGCCTTTGGGATGTTAACGTGCAGTGGATGGATTGGAGAAGGGAAAGAATAAAAGCTGAGAAACCAGAGACGACTCAAGAGATGCCTTTATGCCATAAAGGTCTGTGTCAGCGATGCTGCTGCTAGCTTAGACCATTAGTTGACTAAGATTGCATTTTTTAGTTGGTATTTATTTTTAAAAAATGAATTTGTAGGTTTTTTCCCAAGGAACTTAATTTTTCTTTTCAAATAGTGAGTTCTATCATTTTTGCATAAATGGATTTGCTCTCTCTTTTTTTTTTAAACCTAGTTCAAAGCTGCCTCAGAAATTCTTGATTTTTTTTTCCCTGAGACTTTAAGTTTCAGCTTCAGGCAGATTTCCAAGAATAAACTCTTCACAGAATCACTGTCAAAGGACCCAACTTAGAATCATTGAAGAGGTTCAAAGCCTGAAGCAAGAAGGCTGGATTTAGGGCCCAGGGAGAGAAGAACCATCTTTGGACTCCAGCTTTTCTGACATGGAGGTGGGATGCCATGCTGCTGACTGGCAGACTCCTGAGGAGGGAGTCCCAGGGATCTGGGTGTGAGACACTGTGGTGAGTACTGTAGATTTAAGTGTAAAGGATGAAATGTTCCCTCCCCCCTCCCCCCCCAGTGTTTCCGTTCTAATGTGAAGGACTTACAGAGGGGACTCTGGTATCATTCAGACCAAGAGGCCTAGAGAGGGAAATTAACTTGACTGAGGTCATCCAGGTTGAATGAGTATTTGAACCCAGATTTTCTGACTTCCATTATGTTTCATGGCTGATTTGGGATCTAGATCCATGCGCATGCGAGTCTCCACTGGTCTGATTCCCAGTGTGCTTGCTGACTCTCTACTGGTGCAAAGATATCCTTTCTCAACTGTTGGAGCCATCGTCTAAGATGGTGGCTTCATTGTTTGTTGGGGAGACGGAGAGAGAGCCTGGACATGGGAGACCTAATGATAGAGCAACAGAAAATTGGATCACCATGGACCAGAGAGCTTGGTGCAGCTTCTGAAAAGAAAGGTGTACTCTACGTTATGCGTTGTGGAGGGCTGATCAAGAACAATTACAGAATTTTACTCCTGTCCTTTGCTGGTTGAGTCTGCCTACTCTTTAAAACAACTTTGAGATCATCTTTGACGCTACGACTGATATTGATTTCCTTATTCTCCTTTGCCTTCTCTGCATCCAATGACTTTCCTTCATTTTGCTCAGGGAGTGATAGGCCCAGGAATCGCCAAAAGTGTTCATTGGAACAGTACCTCCCCATGCCACCTCAGATGCCCTAAAGGGCTTTGCCTGGCCTGGCCCTTCAAAGAGTACCTGCTCCTGCTCTTTGGGACTTGGGTCCAGGTGACTTGAGCTGGAGAGTCCTGGTATTCCCCCAATACCAATACCCTCATTTAGCAGAGGAGAAAAGTGAGACCCAGGGGGAACAGACAGGCCAAGAGCTACATAGGGAGAAAGTTGCCAAGCTGGAATTTGAACCTAGGCCCCAGGGTCAGTGTGCTCTCCAATGGACTCTAATTCCTCCCTGACTTTTGCTCCCTAGGGTTTGAGGTGATACCCTTAGGCTTGTATTCCAAGCAGCTTAGAGGCCATTGAGGCCTGTCTCCACCTTTCACTGTCAGAAAACACTCTAAGTACTAGGAATGGTGATGCCCCAGGCGCTGTGGGAAGCATAGGGACATAAAGAGAAGCCCAGCACCCAGTATGACTTTCTATGTGCTGCCATGCATTCTAAATAGAGCGACAAGGCAGTAACTATTTACATATAAGATCTAGACTGGGCCCAAAGAAGATTCTTTGAGAGGAAAGTGGGGCCCCACCAAAGCCCCCTGCAGACGATGGGATCCAAGGCCAGGGAAGCGAAGAGACAGCTGTGTAGGAAGAGTATTTGAGACCACCAGAAAGGTAAGTCTGTTAGCTCCCCATGTGATGGATAAGAGAACTAGGCCTGGAGTCAGGAAGACCTGAGTGAATCCTGCCTCAGACACTAGCTAGGTGACCCTGGGCAAGTCTTCTAACCCTGTTTGCCTCAGTTTCCTCATCTGTCTAGAGGATAATAATAGCACCTCTCCCCATTTTAAAGTGTGTGGCACCGAGTTTGTGCTACATAAATGTTAGCTCTTATTGTCATTAGGATAATCATCATCATAATTATTTTTATTGCTTAGTCTCTGTCATCCTCGGTTTTCCTCAAGTATAAAATGGGGATAATAGCACTTACCCCCTAGGTCGACTGTGAGGATTGGATGAGAACATATTTGTAAAGTAATTAGCACAGAGTGGGAGCTTAATGAAAGCCGGTTCTCATCCCATTCCTTCCCCTCATGTCCCAGGAAATCCTCTGGGGTGGCTACTAGAGACCCATGTGTGCTGGGTCACCATCTCTCAGGGGTGCTTTTCTTTTTTGGGGGCCAGAAACAGCCTCTGGGAAGCTGAGTCCTTTGCTGCTGCTGTAATTAGCATCTCTTGGCACACATAGGGCATTGGATCTTCTTGTCTGCATGAGCCTCCCCTTTAGCCAGTCCTGAAGTCAGGAGGCAGGGGTGGCCGAGATTCCAATGGAGAGAAATCCAAGACTGGACCAGGAGAGTAGGGTGAGATCAGGCTGAAAGAGAGACTGATACCCACTGGTAAAGGGCCTTGAATGTCAGGAAATGGACTCTTCAACAGAAGGGAGCCACTGAAAATTTTTAACAGAGGCTCACTGTGATCCAGATGATGACCAGTCAGTTCCACAGGCATTGTCACCCACCTACTCTGAGCTGCACAGACTCAAAGGCTAAAATGAAACCAGCCCTGCCCTTGACCTGCTTATGTTCTCCTGGGCCAGAATGATGCTTCTTGCTGTGGTCAGCAGTGAGTTGGGGTGAGGAGATAATGGAAGAAGGAACAACTTAGGGGAAAGACCAGAGCAGTGCCTAGCACATGCCATGTCTACTGTGGGAGCACAACTTCCTGCCCTGTTTTTCCTCTTTACCCTTCACGAGTATTGCTTCTTCTGTCCCATTGCTGGCTTCTCTGATTCTGACTCTTTGAGCTCCCAGTGCTGTTGGGTCTCTCCCTGGCTCCTCCCATTGACCTGTTCTGTTCTGCCCATAAATGCAGCTTCCCTTCACCTTGCCATCCCCTCAAACCAGTCTTTTCTATTTTTCTTCCTTTTCCTTGCCAGCCTCCTAGAAGGAACCATTTCGTGGGTGCCTTCACCATCTCCGCTTTTCTACCCTTACCATTTGAGCTCTCTGAAAACCCCTTCCTCAAGCTCATCAGCCTCTCCTGACTGCTGACCCCAAGGGGCTCTTTGTAGCCTCTTTGTCCTTCACCTCTCTGCTGCTGGGAACACTCCTGATCTCACCTGTCTCTGGATACCCAACTTTGGCTCCTGGTGTTCTCCTCTTGTACGATGGCTCCTTGGACATTTTCCTGGCTGATTCTCCCAGCCTCTAAGTGCTGGTCTTTCTCCAGGCTCTCTCTGTTTCCCCCTACCCCATCCCTACAGACTTTTTCTTCTCTCTCAGATTCTCTGCATTTTGCCCATGACCTGCCCCCCTTCCCACCTGCCCTTCCACTTACTGTGGCCACTACAGCCCCGCCCCCATCCTGGGGTGAGGTTTCTCACATCTCTCTTCAGGGAGAAGGCCTCATTTTTTGAGCATTTTAAGAAACATTTTTTAGTTGAATGTCTTCTTTCTGGTTAGTAATCTTGAGAATGGAGGTGGTGGTGGAGATGTTTGTGGTTACAGCTAATAAAATGATTATCAGAAGATCATAGGAGAGCTGGTGAGTTATCTCAGTGCCTTCTGTCTGGGCGGCCCCATTGACACAGACCTGGAGGCTGGTGTCTGAGTACAGAGAAGGGCATTTTAGGAACAGCTAGATAAGATTATCAGACCCTTTTGTTTTCTGGGCACAGATAACTTTCTTTTTATTTGGTTTAGGACTTTGGAATGTGAAAGTAAGCTGCTGGGGAGGAGGGAGGCCAGAAGTCTTGGGCAGAGCATTTGAGGGGGCAGGTTTCTGTGGGGGCTGAAAGTGCCTGCTGACTTCAGAAATCAGCAAGTTGCTCTGTGCCCCCTCCCTAGCGCCCAGTGCTCCAGCTCACGGGTGAGACCAAGCTTGTGAGGTGAAGGTGGTGAGGGGTGCAAGGGTCCCTTTTTATCTGGATTTCAGCTTTGTGACCCTGGATTGCTAGTGAGATTTGGGGTATTAATTCCAATTTGGATTGACTTCCAGACAAACCCTTTGTCACAGGCAAGAAATAATTCATCTTGAGTGAATGAGAATGAATTCCTTGGTATCCGACTTAATTGGGTGGGTGGGCAAGTGTGGTGGCTGGATGAGGCCCGAGAGTCAGGAAGCTTCCTGAGGGGTATTTTAGACGCTACTAGCCTTGAAGGGGGAGGGAGGAGTGCGACTCTGCACGTTGGAGTTGGATGAGATGAAGTTGGGGAGCAGAGGGGCATCAGGGGCATGTTGGGCCTGCGGGGAATCCTGGGTGATGATCTCCAGTCTGTCCTGGGTTTGGCTTGTCTGCCCTTGAGGGCAGGGCCAGGCTTGCCTTTCTTAGTCTCCCAGTGCTTGGGCCTGGTACACAATAGGTGCTTAATGAATGCTAATTGACTTGACTTAAGAGTGTTTGATTCTTGTTGGCTAATCTTCTCAACTGTAACTGCTCTGTTTGGCATTTAGATACCACCAAGACCTGGCTCCAGTGTGCCTTTTCAGGCTGATTCCAGAGGGGAAGGGGGAAAGGAATAAGCATTAATTAAGCCCCTACTAGGTGCCCCGCACTGTGCAAAGCACTTTTGTACACTATGACCTCATTTGATTCTCACAACAACCCGGGGAGGGAGGGTCTATCATGACCCCCATTTCACAGTTGAGGAAACTGAGGTAGACAGAGGTGAAGTGACTCACCCAGGGTCACATAGCCAGTAAGTGTCAGAGACTGGATTTGAACTTCGGTCTTCCTGACTCTGGGGCCCAGTGCTGTATCCCCCACACCACCAGTTATTTCTGATTAACTCCCCATATAACTTTACAAACTGAACAGCCAACTGGCCATGCTGCCTTCTTGAGACTCAATGTCCTCAGACCTTCCTCTGTGCCCACCTATACTTCTTCCCTTTTTCTCCTAGCATGCTCATTTTCCCTCAGATCTCTGTGCTTCCTCTGCTTCCTCCCTGAGGTCATTACTCTTTTGTTCCCTGTCCCTCCTCCTCCCCTGACCTTGCCCTGGAGTTCCGTAATAGTTCAGTGGGCAGCATGGTCAGACTTAACTATGTGAACCCCCAACTTTTATCTGCCTCAGTTTTCCCACCTGTTAAATGGGGATCATATTAGCACCTATCTTCCACGGGTGTTAGGAGAATAAAGTAACATGTCCATATAAAGAGCATTGTAAACCTCAACGAGTCATACACACGTGCCAGTGATAAAATTGTCTATTTTATTTGTCTCCAAACTCTTCCAGTTATAATGGAAATTCCCTGAAGCAGGGAGTGTTTTTATTGACTCTTTGTTTCCTGAGAGTCTTGCACAGAACCTGGCAGACAGCCCTACACACACGTCCCTGTGTGAGCTGGGAGGCCAGCTCTCTGACAGTGAACTCTCCCAACTTGCTGGAATGACTCACAGTGGCATTTAATAAATTTATGTTTATTGTATTACTAATAAATATCATATTATTATAAATAGTATATTATTAATAAATGATGATTGGACAGATAAATGAAAAAATAATAGCTGTCATTTTTATAGGCTTAAATAGTATTTTTCAGATGTTTTCTCCTTTGATCCTCAAAATAACCCTGTGTAAAAGCAGCTATTATTATCCCCATTTTACATTTGGGCAGACTGAGTCGGAAGGCTGTTAAAGGTTTTGCCTAGTATCACACAGTCATATTTGAGGCAGGAATCCAGCTCAGTTCTTCCTAAAGCCAGCTCGATCATCTGCCTTCTATCTTTACCACCTAGCTTCCTCCAAATAGAAAATCCATATTTATAGAATGTAAGTTATTTGGTGTTTCTTTGTGGATTTCTTTTGTTTTTGTTTTTGGCCTTTCTTAGTAACCCGAGCACTTAGCCTGGTCCCTGGGACCTAGGATGTGCTGAAGGAATGTTTGTCTTGAGTTCTTGCAGGAGTCTTTAAAAGGAGTCCCTGTTGGGTTCCTCATCATGGCAACCTTGAAGAGGGCTGGACACAACCACTTTTTCCCCACTTATAGGACCGCCATCATCCAGGTTCAGGCTCTGCTCATGCCTTGACTGGGCTAATCTCCTGATTAATCTCTCTGAATTGAGTCTCCTGTCCACTCCCAGCTCCACACAGTAACTAAAGCCTTTTTTATTTGTGTGCCAACTGTTTTCCAGTTACAATAGAAGGGACTGTTTTTATTGCGGGAAGTGATGGGAAAACACCCCCTCCTAGAGATCTCTTGCCACTGGGGGAGATCTCTTCAGTTTAAGCAAAACTTTAGTAGAATTGTGGTAGTAAAATCCTCCAAAATTATTATTTTGGATGCCTGTTAACAAACACCATAAAGCTGATTTAAAATAAATGAGCAAACAAGCTTGGGGGATTTCAGGACTCCTTGCAATATAATTTGAGAAACGCTGGCTTGGGGAATGATCACAGGATCACATATACATACCATGGAAAGCACAGTCCAACCTTCCCATTTTACAGATGACAAAACTGAGACCCAGAGAACTTTAAGACAGAATACAAACTTGTGGGCCTGTGGCCTTTCCTGGTCTGGCTCCTGCTTTCTTTTCCAGCGTGAGCCCCTTTTTCGCCTGCTATCTCTCTCTTCCCCAAACCTTGCGTCGTATGATGTCCCTGCCGCTAGCCAAGACGTGGGGCAGCATGGTTTTCTCCATCAGTTCTCCTCTTTGACTCCTGCTCGAACTGGTTGTTGATTGTGCCTTTAATATTTGGCCAATCTCTGCCCATCCGAGGGAACTGGAGAGGACTTGCTATATCTCCTTGTGCTCCTCCTATCAAGAAGGGCGGTGGACAGGACGTCATTCCGTAGGGTTGACCCCTGCCTTCTCACCTCACTGGTTTGACTTTGGGAGCAGGGCAAAGAGCACTGACTTTGGAATCTGTAGATCTGGGTTTGAATCTCAGCTCTGCCACTTAGTCAAGACCCTTTTTAGGGTGTCTGTGAGGTCAAATCTCTTTTCATAATAATTTTAAGAACTTTTAGTTTCTTATGTAGTAAAACCAGGGGCATGCTAGAACCAGCTCAAATCAACTCTCAAGAGCTGATCGTAAAATGTTCATCATGAACATGCACCTTGGAAATCAGCAAATGCTACAAATAAAAATTCATCTATTGTTTAGTTGATTACCTAGACTTAAGTGGTAGAGCTTAATAATGCTTAATAATAATGCTGTTGAAACTTAAGTTTGTGTTGAAATATGGTTCTTTTTCTGGAGAGCCACTGGTTAATATTTACCAACATGCCTCTGGATATAACCCTCATAAACAAACATTTTTGAGATCTTCAGTAATTTTTATGACCATAAAGGATTAATTTCTGAGACTGAAGTGTTTTACAGCATCTGCCCCAGATGATGTCCAAAGTGCTTTGTGCTCTAGATCTGGCCCTTGAGTGTTCTGGGTACCCATGACTCTTACTCTGGACATTGTTTGCGATGTTCTTCCTCCCAGGATGGAGGGTTTGTGGGGCTCACAGGAGTGACTGTGTGTAAACTCCTAAGGGCTCTAGGAAGAAGTGCTCTGGTGGATGTATGTTACCTTCATCTCTCTGGATGGAATTTACAGAGAGATGACCGGTTCTTTGGAGGAGCTGTTCCCTGCTTAGATGGATGGCTGCCTGCTCAGGCCACCTGCTCAGATGGGTGGCTGCCTGCTGGGACGAATAGCTGCCTGCTTGAACAGGGCTGTTATTTTCTTGATGTGGGCAGCTGGTTCCTAGACCTCGGCAGCTCAGGCTGTTCTCTGCAGCTTCCTGCGAGTCTTAGTGATGCCCAGAGGTCCTCGATGGATTCCTTGTGTTTAATAATCAGCCTTGGAGAATATCAGCAGCCATTCACATGTCTTGTTCTGGTCACTGTGTTCCTTTGGAATCATTCTTTGAATAAATAAATAGTTCATTTCCTCCCCCTGCCCTGCAAGGTTTTTGTTGTTGGACCTTTTACAGTTGAAATATAAATAGCCGATTTGTGTTTATCTTTTAAAACTTTGATGTTGGGTGTGGCCTCTTGCTTTTATCATGAACAATGAGGAGGACTGAAGACTGGCTTGCAGCTTTCTTAAAGGAGAGAGAACCATCAGCATTTCTTTGGTGCTTTCCATACATGTTCTTATTTGGACTTGGGAGGTAGGGTCTAGGGGTATTCTTAGCCTCATTTTACAGGTGAGGACACTGAGGCAGGATGGGACAAGGGGACTTATTCAAGAGACCAATGTCTGTTGACCTCGAGTTCAGTTCAGTGATTTCTTTGATGTGGGAGGCTCCCATTTGAGACTATCTTCAGTAGTGCAGATTGCAAGGAGTCTGAGGTGCCTGAGGCTCAGAAATATTGTGTAGTTTGCTTGTGTCTTCCCCTCAGCTAATAACAGTCAGAGGAGGATCTGAACCCAAGACTTAGGTCTTCCCCACCGAACCTCTATCCATTTTATCTTGTTGCCTTCAAAAATAAACACAGAAATATCTTTATGCATCTTTTTGACTCTTGGGTATGGAAAAGCATTTTGTTAACTTGTAACTCAAAATCACAAAATTTGAGAGATGGAGTAATAGTTAGAATAATAAATGGTAAAGACTATCATTTCTGTAGTACTTTTAAGATTCACAAAACATTTAACACACATCTCATTTCATCCTGGGAAAATAACCCTGGGATGTAAGTGATATTGTGTTCCTCATTTTACAGTTAAAGAAACTGAGGCAGAGAGACACCAAGTGATTTGCCTAGGATCCTACAGATAGTAGCTGCTTGAGGCTGGATTTGCACTCACGTCTTATGGCATCCAGTCCATGCCTGAGTTATGAGTTCCTGTCCAGCCTCTCCCCTCCAAAGAGGGGGATCCTCTACTGTCCCAAGGATTCACCTGACATGTCAAGGCCATTCTTGGCTTTGTCATGACTGTGGAGCTAGCCTTGGAGGCCCAGAAGATGTCATTCACTGGTTTTCTGGAACTCTCTTTTTGGCTTATTTATGTTTATTTGCGTTTTTCCCCTTCCTTCTTTTAGACTGCTCCCGTTCACCATTTTGGACTTGTCATTAGCTGTTTTCAGTGTCTGTCCAGGGTCTGTAACAACAGCTAACAATTGTGCAGTGCATATGAGGTTTGGAAAACACTTCATCCCTTATCTCTTGGAGACTCCAATAGCCCTGGGAGGGGTGTGCCTTCACTGGTCTCCTTTTACAGAAGGAGAAACTAGGCCAGCCTGTGTTTAGGTGACTTGCTTAGCTTGTAAGTGCCTGAGGCAGAATTCAAACTCAGATCTTCCAGACTCCAAGGAGAGCATGCTACTCATTGGCCGCCGGGCTGCCTATAGATGACATGTGAAAAAACATGTTACATGCAGGTTACATACAATGTAAGGAGAAGGTAACTGGAGAACAGTGGAGGTTGGGCATAGGAAAGGCCCCCCACAGATGATGGGATTGAGACTGAGTCTCAAAGGAGGTCAGGAGAGGATGGCAGGGCTATGGGTCACAGCCAGTGCAAAAGCAAAGCATCTGGTCATTTGGTCTGGCCCCTTCATTTTACATTTGGGGCAGGTGAGCTTGAGAAAGGTGAGACAGGAGTGTGACTCCAGAGCAGGAGCCACCCTTCCACGTCTGATCTCATTCCTCATTTTGTAGAGTACAAAATTGAGGCCTTGGCAAAGTGACTCACACCCAGGTGACACTGAAGCAGGATTTGAACACAGACCCATTGATTCTGGGCCTGGGTGGAATCCAGGGCAGGAGTAAAGCCTTCTCCTAATGTCCTTCTTAATCCCCTCTTGCTGCCTGGTATGGGCACCCCTCTCTGTCAAGGTCCCAGATAGAGTAGTGCCTTTCTTTCCATTTGGTATTGGGCAGTGTCGTGGCCCCCCCAGGCAGCTTTGCACACTGGTCAGGCCAGTATGTACTGCTAGGTGCTTGTCTTCTCCTCTCCTCTGGGCATGAGCAGGACCTAAAGACTGGGGCATCCCTTGAATATGGAGCCTCCACAGAGCTGGCACCAGAAGTGAAGGGCATATTCTCCATTCCCTGCTGTTTAGGGGCAAAAATGTGTTTGGGACAGACTCATCTGAGAATTTCAGGACCCCCTTAGTCAGGACAAGTTCATGAGATTTGGGAACAGGAATTATGGGAGGACCTGGATTTAAGTCCTGACTCATACTTGTACTGGCAAGTCCCTTAGCCTTGCAGTGTTTCAGGCCACCCTTCAGGACTGTGACTTCCTCAGAACTGCGGGCTATCCTGGTGGAGGGAGTTTCTCATTGGTCGTTCACCAGGAAAATAGCAGGGTTAAGTCCAAAATAAAAAAGATGTTTGTGGATGGTACATGCATGTAACTGTTGACATGTCCTAGGGAAGTGGAGAGCCCTGGATTTGGTGTGTGCCTTCACAGGACTATCTGTTATGCAATCCTTTTGATAAAGGTGGTATCATTTCTGGTGTGCTGTAATATTTGCCAGACTTCACACACAAGTGCTCTTTGAGCTTCCTATTATCCCAGTGTAGAAGGTCCCCATGGGGATCAAATCCCTACTTGAGGCAATTCACTCATATGATGCCACACCTCTTAACTGTGAGGTGTGGGATTCGAACCCAGTATTCTCTGATGCCAAGTCAGTTACTATTTTTGTGACCTTGGTCAGAAAGTCTTATGTCAAGGAGCGCTTCCTCACTGTGAGAGCGGTCCCACAGTATAGTATTGCTTTGGAATGGGGTGGGGGTTGGGGGGCTGGCTCTTCCTCCTTGGGGGTCTTTCTTTAACCATGAATTGATGCTATACAAATAAGTTAAGATCCTGAAACTGCAATTGTGATCATCAAAGAAAAAGTCAGCTATCCCAAGGATGTTATACTAGGAAACTAGCCTGACACATTTTTAAAGCTTTGTTGTTATACACCAAAGTCCTAGCCCAATATATCCTTCCTCAGACAAAGAAAACCATTTAAGCAGAAATGACAGTCCAGCCAGGGTTGGCAACATTCCATGCGGTGCCTGGCATAGAGGAGGCACTTCAGAGACATTGGCAGGTTGGTACCTCTGCTGAAAAGGTCAGCGTGTTTCCCAATCTCTTTGCTAGGGCCGAGATTGACCTTGGAGTTCTTGTGGCAATCTTTTTGTTTATACAATTGTAATTCAGTATGAAACTTTTCCTCTTGGTTCTGCTTTCTTCACTCCTTATCTACTCTCACTGGTCTTCTCTCTGAATTATCCCTTTAACAGTACAGTCCAGAATTTTGCTGGGATTTGAAACCAAGATAAAGGCTAGTCAGCAAAAAAAAAAAAGAATTTTATGGTTTAGAACATTATATTAACCCAGTCACTCAGTTCCTAGAGTATTTGTTTTGAAGACTTTAATTTCATTCCAAAGTAATTGGTTCAGTTTAAAGAAAAGGAAATCCTCTAGATTTAGTCATTGTTTGTGTTGATAAGATTAGAGAATCCCACGAAGAAATTGGTGTCTCTTGTCTGTGGGTGGGGCGGGTTTGGGTTGCTGCTCAGTGTTTGATTTCAAAATGCCTTTAATTAAAAGTATGGAGTTTGAAAAATAGTAGTGAAAAATGATAGAAAGAGCAGCTAGGTGGTACCATGGATGGACTGGTGGGCCTGGAGTCAGGAAGCCTCATTTTCCTTAATTCAAATCCAGGCTCAGCCACTCACTAGGTGGGACCCTAGCAAGTCATTTAACCCTATGTTCCTCACCTTCCTCATCTGGAAAATGAGCTTGAGAAGGAAAACAGCAGACCACTCCAGTCCAGCATCCTTGAGAAAACCCCAAATGCGGTCAAAAAGAGTTTGGTATGACAGAAGAAAAGTGATTGAACAACCAATAGTAATGGATCGAAAGAAGGCAGAGGAACTAGGAAAGCCTGGGTTCAGCGGCCGCCTCTGACACATACTGTCTGTATGACTCCAGACCAGTCACAACACCTGTCTTAGGTGGCATCTATCTGCATTGTAGAAGTTTTCTCATCTGGGAGTCCCCATACCGGTGATGGCACAGATCCACCCCAGACCTTTACTGGCCAAGTTTTCTCACCCTTTATGTAATAGAAAAAAGATTGTGCATAAATAAGATTTTTATTTTGGTAGATAGTTACATTTTAAATATGTGGTGGAGTGTGTGTGGGGGGTGGGAGAGGGGAATGGGTATTTAAAGAAACCGTGTTCTGAGTTTTACAGTGAATATTCCCTTGATGTTTTTCTTGGGTTATTTAGCCATTGGATATGCTGAGACCTAAGGGAGTATATGAATCTTGGGCTTCTTAGCTCTTCCCCATTGGATATGACTTTTGGTCTAGATAGGACCAGGACTGGAATCACCAAGCCTCTTTGAAAACCTAGCAAAGAAAGGAGGAACAGATTTCACGACTGGGACCCTTAGCACTGTACATGAAATGTCATTCTTTTTACTAAGGGAATATAGAGAACAAGATTTCAAAATTGAGAAAAAGAAGGGAGAGATGAACAACAGGATAAAAGAGTTGGTAGAAAAGATTTGGATCTGGAATCTGAGGACTTGGGTTCCAGTCCTGCCATGTCACTATCTGCCTCCCTGAGATTCAGTTTCTCTGTCTTGTAAAATGAGGTTGTATTATCTCCTCAGGCCTTTCTGGCTCCAAGGTTATAACCCTGTGATCCAAGGATCACAAGTTTCCTTTCACAACCTCCATTTGAAAATAGCTCCTCTATAGTGCATGGTGCACACATATAATCTTTCTACTGGGAGACTGAGGCTAGTGAGCCATTTGAGTGCAGGAATTCTGAGCTGTAGTAGCCTAAGCTGATTGGCTGTCTGTACTGTCTGGTATTAATATGGTGAACCCCTGGGAATCAGGTGGGTCCGCAGGCTGCCATAATAGGGGTGAACCAACCTAGGCTGGAAATGGAGCTGGGCAGAGCCTTTGTGTCCACTGGCAGGGCTATTGCCATTGGGCCCATGGTTGGCTGCTGCCCTTCCAGGCTAGTCTCCAAAGGAAAAAAGAAAAGAAGGAAAGTTGGTTTTCAGTAACAGCTTGTATTTCTGTAGCTGGTCCCAGGGACTGCTGCCATGCTCCAGCACCCTTGTGAGGTATTAACAGGAGTGACTGTCTTAAGAATGACAGGTCCTGTTTCTGTGGCCCTTGAAGGCTTGCAGATTGCTCTTGACCCTCTTTTATCACATGTGAGCTTGGGATAATAGGTACTTAACAGCTATTATTCACTTTACAGATGCCAAGCCTGGGGATCTGACTGGAGAAGGGCCTTCCCTCCCCCATCCTTTAGCCCTGGCTGTACTGTGAATATGTCTGCATTTTAGCCTAGGGCTCCTGACTTTGCTTGTCTCTCTTTCCACCTTGCCCTCAATCACTTTCCTGAAAGGAATTGTTGAGTTGGACAACCTTGATCCTACTTAACTTCCCTTCTAACTCTGATGCCACTTAAAGCTTTCTGTCCTGTTCTTCTTAACTAGTTCCAAAAGCATGGGGTTTTCACAGCAGTTGAATTCAGGGGAACTTTCATTTCCTTTCCTTCTGAGCAATGTTGTAAATTTACTCAACCTCAATGAAATGCTAAAATAAGTGGGACCAGAATGGGGTTGATAAGACATTGCTATCCAAGGTGAACTCTGTAACTGGGTGCAGTGGAGTAGCACGTTATGGAAGTTTCTTTTTAGAAATGGGCACTGATGCTGACTTAGAGGACCTGGGTTCTTTTTCCAGCACTCACTCCCTTCATGCCCCCCTTTCCCTGGACCTCAGTTTCCTTACCTGTAAAATGTAGGAGTGGGATTAGAAGGCTTCCAGTGCTAGAGCTCTGACCCTTCAATCTCTGATTTTTTTACTTCCCCATGACTGTTGCAATGTGTTGCAAATCCATGGTGCAATCTGTATCTACTTGTAGCCCAGCCAAAGTGGGAGTGGACCACCTGTGGCTTGAAAGCATGAGATCAGTTCTTAGAGAACTAGTTCTGGGAAACTGGTGCTTTGACAGATCATAGATTTATATAGTTGTTGTTCGTCCTTCATTTTCAAGGAGGATCAGTGACATCATGGGGTGATGTTTTGACTTGTGAATTGGATTACATGAGGCAGAGTTGTGCAAAGTTGTCAATTCTCAAGCTGAAAGGTAGTTCAGAGACCATCTGGTCCCACTTTTGGGGAAATAGACCAAGATAGTGGAAGTGAGAGAAGGAGATTTCAGCTCTGTCATGTTGATAGATGAAGAAATTAAGACAGATTGGGGGAAGTAACTTTCTCAAGATCCTGCCAGTGGCAAGTAGCCATCAAGACTTGAACCTTGTTCTTGAAATGCAAATGTAGTGCTCTTTCTTCCACAGGTCAGGGTTCTTGGGTTAGGAGATGGACAATTCAGTCCCTGCATTCTAGTTTGTTTACGGCAGATGAAATAATGTCCATAAAGGGGAGCATAAAGAGGACTATCTGCTTTGAACTTTGCTACAGTGTAATGAATGAGTTGTTTGACTGCCTCTTTTCCAATGTTCGGGTGGAAATCTTGGGATTTACAGTAATAATAATTGTCATCATCTATCTAGCATTTTACATGTATTATCTCATAGGATCGAAGAAACTTGGGAGGCAGAGGCTATAAATATTCTCATTTTACAGACTAAGAAACTGAGGCTAAGAGAGGTTAAGGGACTTGTCCAAGGTTCTAGCCATTGTAACAGTCAGTAAGTACTTAGGATTGTTTACTATGTACCAGGCACTGTGCTAAAGCCCTGGGAATTATCAAGAAAGGCCAAAACATAGCCCCTGCTCTCAGGGAGATCATGTTCTGATGGAGTATGTGCACAACTCTGTTGATATGAGCTGTATGCCCAACCTCCCAAGCAAGGAGCAAATTGACCACCTCTGACAGTATTTGAATGGTGTGCTTCCAAAGCCACCAGCTATGCAAGGAAAAAGATGTGAGAAAGTCTCTCCTCATCACTAACACTAAAATATATTAGTTCAGTTCCATAGTGTTTGGCTTGGTTTAACTGGTCTTTTTGTTCACATTATTGAAGTCACTGCCTTAAATCCATGTAAAAATATTCTTCCTGGGAAAAACAAACAAGCTTTTCAGAATTGGTTGTCTGCTTTGCAGACCCATTTCTAGCAGCCTTGTGTGCAGTGAGTGTCCGGTGCCTTGTTGCTAGCAAAGGGAGTGTGCAGATGTGCAGAGACATTGGGACATCTGACTGTGGACTTCTGGGAGGTGGGATGATCCTCCTTGGTTTTTAATTCCATCTACTCCAGCTGGGCTTATGTCTGAAAATAAACTCAGAACTGATGGTGAGCTCAAGCAGAGATGGCAAGAGCTGGGGATCACCCCATTGGTGAGTACCAAGAGGGTTCAGATGGCTAGGATCCAGAAGATCAAGGAATGGGGAGAACAGTTCATAGAAGACCTCAGTTCTGACCTTGAGGTCAGTTCCTGCCTTTGAGACTCAGTTTCCTCCATCTGTAAGATGAGAAGACAAGCTTTTTCCCTTGCAGTTCTGGCATTTGGTGCTCTACGGTAATGAAGGTGATTATGTGTACTGCTTGCTTTCTCACCTCTAGTACTGTGGTCCACTGAGGACCAGAAGATTTTGACAAATAGTCCTTTTAGTCAAATTATTCCATTCCCTGAGGGAGAAGTAATTCTCCAGACAACATAGAAACCATTCAGAGTCAAAACAGCTGGCAAGAAGGTGAAAAAAACAGCCTGCAAGAGGCTTCCTTGGGGTCCCAGGAGCTCCATGCCAGTCTCCAGGCTGACTTCCATTCTTCTCTTGCCCAGTGGGCCTAGATCTAGTCTCCTGTAGGCAGAGTTAGCCCCGATGCTCCAAGGCTGCAGCCCAGCTTTCTGGCTCTTTTGTGGGAATGTGTGTGGGAGGGCTAACAGCCACCTCCCTGGTTCTTGGTTCACAATGACTGGGACCTCCAACAAGTAGATGGAGCCGGTTGGCGTTGTCTGGATTACCCACCAGCCTAAAAGTGGGTATTTTTAGCGCAGGGGTTCTTAGCCTGGAGTCTGCCAACTTTTCTTTTTATTTTAAACTTTAATTGCTCTATTTCTTTATAATTGGCTTTCTTTGTCATCCTGTGTATTTGATTTTGTGTATTTAAAAACATGTTTTGAGAAGCAGAGTTAGAGTTATTGCCAAAGATATGGATCTATGATCCAGAAGAAGGTTAAGATCCCTAATCCAGAGTGAATACAGAGACAGCCCGTGGTCTTGCAGAGTGCTGGTGTTTGGCTCAGCCCTTGTCTTTATGGAGGACTGTTTCATCAAAAAAGTGCTGACAGTTAGTATGAGACAAGCTTGGAGACAAGGGGACCTGAGTGCAGAATCTGCCTCAGATACATATTAGGTCTGTGATACTAGGGAAGCTCAGCGGTTGGTTTGGCACATAGTAGGTACTTAATAAATGTTTATTGAATTCAATTATTGAAGTTACTTCTTTGCTCCCAGCCCTAGTTTTCCCATATATTAAATGGGATTACTAATAATTGTAGCCTTTACCCCACAAGATTGAAATGAAGGGAAAAAGAGTTGGCCAAGTGATTGTCAGTGGGACAGAACCTGGCTTATGTCCTATTAACTGACTTCTAGATTTGGGGGCCAAGCAAGAACTATTACTGCAGAAATCAGCTTGAGTAGTATGGTTTTGAAATCTCACTGTATTATGAAAAATAGCCAGATAGTAATATGAATGCCTTTGGCTTAGTGTTTTATAGTTTTCATTGTGTTTTTATGGACTTTTTCAATTTAATTCAACAAATATTTACAGAGGATCAAGTGAGATAATGTAAATAAAGCACTTTTCATACGTTTAAATGCCATCTATATATTTATTACATATCATATATACTACATATATACTATCATCATGTAATATATTTGTGTGTGTTAGTAACTTTGGAGACTGGGATTTCAGTTGAATGATGAGGTCAGAAGCCATACAGGAGAGTTAAGAAAGAGGAGAGAAAGTGAAGGTCCCTATTGTCGATAGGAAATTCCTCAATTTTGAGGTCAACATAAAAGAGTGGAGAAATATGGGACAGTAACAGGGACAGATGGTTTACATGAGGGTTTGGAGAGTCTGAGAGCAGCTGGGCATGTTTGTGAGCACTGAATCTACATGAACGTGCCTGTATCTCTCCCATCCCCTAAAACCTTACATTTGAGGCATTTCTTTTCCTCTCATTTTTTTTTTTTTAAAGACAATCAGCTTAAGTGATTTGCCCAAGGTCACACAGCTTTAAGTGTCTGAGGCTGGATTTGAATTCAGGCCTGGTGTTGTATCCTCTGTGCTACCACTTCTGGCTTCTAACTTCATCATTCTGCTGAAGTGGCTCTCCCCAAAGATAGCAGTCATCTCCTTCCTCATCCTTCCTGACTTCTATGGGACCATTGACACTGTTGATCACTGCATATTGATGCCCCTCCCTACCTCCACCCCCCTCCCCCGCTATCTGTCCACTACTTAGTCTCCTTCCTAATCTTCATCCAGGCTTTGCTTGCTGACTGTAGGTGTCCCCCAGGCTTTGTGCTGGACCCTCTTGTCCCTCTGCATTGTTTCACTAAGCGATCTCATCAACGTTTGTGGATTCAGTGAACTTCTCTATGCTAATGTTTCTCCAAGCTATCTGTCCAGCTCTGCCTCTCATCTCCAGATGCCTTGACCTGAATGTCTGTCTTAAACTCAGCATGCCCCACGTGAACTCATTGTCTCTCCCCACCCCTGACAAATGGTCCCCTCCTCCACAATGTCCTGTTACTGTCAAGGGCTTACAGTGGAGGAACCACTGACTTCTGACCCTCTTCCCTCCCCACCCCCCATTCCCACTCTGCCTGTCAATTCTGCTTTCGTGACATCTCTTGTCTCTGTCTTGTCCTCTCCTCTGAAGTTGCTCCTGCCCTAGTGTATCCCTGTCCTCATCACCACCCTGCCACAAATCCAGCCTCCACTCAGCTGTCACAGTGATTGACCAAAGCTCAGGTCAGACTTTATCACCCCCTCCCCAGCCTCAAAGCCCTGTGTCTCCCTGTCACCTACAGGATCAAATGTCTTAATCTGTGGGCCTTCCCCTACCTTATCACACAGCTCCATGCCCAAGGACTCCATGAGTCAGTAACCAGGCTCTGGGCTGCTCCTTACTGAAGATGCTTCTTCTCCTGACTCCAGGCACCTGATTTTCTGCTTCCTTCATAGCTGGAATGCTCTCCCTCCCAATCTACACCTCTTGGCTTGCTTGGTCCCAGCTCCAATCCCACTTTCTAGAGGGAAGTCCTTCCCAGTCCTTAGACTTAGTCCTTTCCCTGTGTGGCTGTAGCCAATTTATTCTGCATATTTCTTGTTTGTACATAATTGTTAGCATGTTGTCTCTCCTAAAAAGAGCACTTTGAGAGCAAGGACCTAGCACTGCACTCTCACGTAGTAGGCACTTAATAAGGCTATAAATGTTAATCATAGTGATAATTATCTACTGCGTGAGGGCTGTGATACAGTGGCCAGGGCAGTGGACTCAAGGAAGTACATGTACTCAGCAATGTTAGATTAGGCACTCCCTGCTTTGGGCCTCAGTTTCCTCATCTGTAAAATAAGGACTCAGTGGACTCTGAGGTCCCTTCCAATGTCCATGTATGATCCTATGGCCTCCATTTAAAATAGGTCAGTAAATGTAGGACTGTGAATGTGGAGGATCTGGAAGGAGCTGAAGGGGTTCCATGACCTTGGTCCCAGTCACACAGTGCCCACGTGGAAGAAGCAGGATTTGAATCCAACTCCTTTGCCTTCTGGCAGTAGAATGGAGAGAGTCAAAGAGCCAGGACTAGAGCGAGATGCTGTGATTCCTGGTCCTTGGGCCGTAGGGCAGCAGGAGCCCCATTTTACAGATGAGCAAAGTGAGGCTCTAAAGTGTTGTGACTTGCCAGTGGTTCATGCTACATTGTGCTTACTGGGAAATGGATGGGATCTAATTATACGGAAGAGATTCCACAGTTTCACTTGGGAGTCTGTGAACCTGGCTGCACTGCTTGATCTCTTTTCTCTAGACAGTTAATTACCTCTCACTAGCACCCGCAGGCCTCTGGGCCTGGTGGGCTTTATTAGTAAATATTATTAGTGTGCCTTTAAAAACACACGTGCTTGCATGCACACACACATAACACACACACACCACCTTAGAATCCAGGTTTGCTTTGGAGAAGTGGCTCAGGAGGCAATTAGTTGCTAATGAATGCTGTCTGGGCCTCTTTATGGACTGGCCTCGGTGCCAGCGCTGATGACTAATGACATGAGGGCTGAGGTCCAGATGTGCTCCTGTGGGTGCCGGGAGGTACTGGTGGCATAGTCACCATGAAAGCAAAGACAGTATACCGTTGGCGTAGGAAGGCACGCGATTGAATCTAATTTCTGACATTTGCTGTGAGACCTATCATGGATTCTCAGCCAGAGGCAGCTGCCCCAGAAACAATTCTAATAGCTCAGATTTAGAACTGGCAGGCCCTTCAGAAGTCATCCGTCCAACCCCTTTGTTTACAAATAAAGAAACTGAGGCCCAGAGAGCCAAGGTAATGCACCTAAGAAGTGTAGGACTTGAACTCAGGCCCTAGCTCTCCAAAACTCCTTTACCAGGGATACTTCACTTTTTTGGGTATCCATCCCCTTGGTTTCCAGCTCTTTGCTACCACTGAGAACTGCTCTCATTATTTTTGTATGTGTGGATCCTTTTCCTCTTCTTTGATCTCTTTGGGGTACAGCCACCCAAGGGGATTGGTTTTGAGGAAGTGATTGTTGCCCCCTTCCTTTTCTGATGGATGATCCTGAGTAAGCTGAAGAGGGGGAGAAAGGACTGGAAGTTCAGAGGAGCTTGGACCTTTTGTATGTTCAAAGCAGGCTGGATATTTCCTAGGTCATTTTCTTAACAGTTTGTTAACACTGAGTTTTTAATGCAAAGCATATGACCCAGATTCATAAATTGCATAAAACTCTAGAGCAGGGAGCGACCTCCCCCTTCTCGTCCAAAGAGCCAATCAGAATTTGAAGAAAGAGGCTCTGAGGCTGGAAGACAAGTCCCCTCACCCCGACCTCTAACTTCGTCGGTAAGAGTATGATTTAGTGAGTGGCTGAAAAGAATTTCAATGAAAAGATTTCCATACCAGGAAGAAACAGACTGAATTGTGATTTGCCCCTGTCAGGTAAAGCTAGAGGCAGCTAGGTAGTGCTGTGGACAGAGCACTGGGTCTGGCTTTAGACACTTGCTAGCTATGTGACTGTTCAAGTCACTTAACCTCTGTTTGTCCCAATTTTTTCATCTGGAAAATGGAGATATTAGTAGTATATACCTCCTAGGTTGTTGTAAGGATCAAATTAGATGATGACTGTTAAGTGCTTAGCATAGTACCCGGAAGTGTGTGTGTGTGTGTATACACATGCACACATATTTGTAATCTATATCACATATTTTATATATATGTTAGGTTTGATCATTATTGTCACTATCACCTTCAAGGGCTGGGGAGTGGGAGTCACATGTAACAAACAGTCTATCTCTCTACTTCAGGGTCTTCTGCTGACCTTATAAGATGAAATCTTTGTCTCGCCGTAAAATCCCAAGCTACTCCTGCCAGGGTGACTTTGGGGGATGCCCTTCCCCAGCTCCCTGGCTTTTCTTCCTCAGGGTGACCTTAGGGTGGCAGGGTAACAGTGTGGTAGAATGGGAAGAGCCCCGGGACTCTGCCTCCCCGGGACCTGGATTTGAATTCAGATTCAGATGCACCCTAGTTGAGTGATCTCAGGCAAGTCAAAGCCAACTCTTGGACCTCAGTTTCCTCCTGTGTAAAATGAGAGAAGCTGTCTGGATGATGTCTGAGGTCTCTTCCACAATGAAATCCAAACTCTTGTGATCATATAAGCCCCTGAGGGATTTGGCCTGTGCATTCTGGGGTATGGTTGTAAAGGAGACCGGCATCACGCTATGCAGTTTCTCCCCCAGGGTGGGTACCATTAAAGCCAGGATCTCTGGGAAATTCTGTCAACTAGAATGTCAGCATGCCCTCCCCGATCTCATTAAGTTGTGGTCAGCCACAGCCCTGGCACTGGAGTCTTTGGGGAGGGGTATCACTGGCTGCAGAATTGATTAATAGGAAAGGCCCACTGACTGTGACTGTGCCTCTCGTCTCTGGCCTCTTCTCTTTTGAGGGCCTCCTCTCTCCCTCTTTGGCAGCTCATGCTTGGCCTGGGTCTCTGTGTCTTCATCTGTCAGATGAGTGGTATGGACTGCTTGGGACTCTAAAAAGGTGACCCAGGAGCTGGTGAATGTGGTGACTTTCCTCTGGCTCTCTCAAGGTGAACCTTCTCACAGCCTCATATAGCTGTACTGGTGGAGAGTCTGACAAAGAAGAAAATCTAGGGGTCCCAAGAGAATGTGGGGATGGGGGTCACAGAAAAATCATTGGTTACATGCTTTGGAAGCCTCAAAATTAACTCAAATGAAAACAGAGAATCATCCAGAATGGGGAAGGGGCCTTAGGGGCTTGTGTCTGACAGATAACTTTGGACTATAAGTGCAAATACCAGGGTTCAAACCTTGCCTCTGAAACTAGCTGTGTGGCCTTGAACTTAACTTTCCTGGACCTTATTTACAGTGGTGGGGCAGATGGATTAGATGACCTTGGAGGTCCCTAACAACTTGAAGTCTGTGAACTTCTGCCTCTGTGGGTCCCATGGACATTTAGCCATTTCTTAGAGCCTTTAAGCAATGGGCAGTCCCCTCCTCTCAGCACAATCCCCTCCACTTTCAGTTGACTCTAATTGTCAGGAAGGTTTTCCTTATTTCACCCCAACTTTACAGCTTTACAATATTCCCCTCCTCTCCACCATTATTCCTCATTCTGTCCATCAGAGACCATGCAGATCAGGGCTAATCCCTCTCTTCCATAGGATGGAGACTGTGAGCATGTCCCATTGAATCTTCCATTGTCCTGGCTAAGCACCCCAACAGCTCCTCAGGGGCCCTGACTGAATATCATCCACATCCTGACTGCTCTTTTTGGGATGTGTTTGATTTGTCAGCATCCTTCTAGAACATGTTTCCCAGATCTGGACACTTTTCTGATTTGTCCTCCCCCAGTAAGATCCAGCAGGATTCTCACCTGCCTTACTTTGGGCATAGTGCTTCTAACATAGGCCTAGAGATTAGAAATGGCAGTGTGGGCAGGGTAAAGAGGGAAGGAAATAAACACTTATTAGGTGCCTACTGTGTGCCACACACTTGACAGATGCCATCTCATTTGGGAGCCAACGGCCCCCGCCCCCGCTGCAGAGACAGAGAAGTCACCTTTGTGGCTTTGATTGGCTGAGCCAAGCTTGTTTGCCATTGGCTATGAGGAAATCCTTCATGTTGGCATGAAGTGTGTTTATTGCATCACTCTTTAACTTTTGGTGAGTTTTTGAGTCTTTAGGATAATATAATTTTACAGCCCATGTGGAAGGCTGCCATCAGTGGTGGGCTTGGATGATAGCATGTTTACTTTGCCTTTCTCCCCAATTTATTATTAAACAATACATTATTTTTGGTTAAAGAAAGGAAACCTAAGACTTTTCTACCCTTTTCCCATAGGAGTTACCACTTTTGACTTGAGAAAATGAACTTTTTGCCCCTGTTCTCTCCTTGTTTCTGTGCCATGTCCTTTTGATTATTTGCATGAGTGGACAGAGCAGCAGTTCACACCATATAAAAGAGCAAGTTGTTTAAAAAATCGCCTGTGTTTTAGGATTCGCCTTTGTGCATGGTTATTACTGTAGGCAGCAGGCTCCCCTTCTTCATTTGTCTTGGCTTTGTTTGATCACGTCTTCATTGAATGCCTCTCCCCTGGCCCAGAGGTGACCCAGGCCCTTGAAAGCAGAAACTGGCCTTGTGGGTGGACTGTTGTTCAGAGAACCTTCTCGCTGCTGCTTGTTTACCAGCTCGGCTGTTTCCTTCAGTCTCCCAACATGGACCACCACGTTCCATGGGTTGTTTTTCCCAGCGTTGAGCAGCTGCAGGGTGGTGACATCGGGCCCCTCTGCGAAGTCCTAGAGGGGCTTCTATCAGCACCAGACCCATTCCTTTAGGCGTGGCATTCCCATGGCCTCTAGAAAGGGCGCACTCATCATTGACCTGTGGTCCCATTCCTCTGCTCCATTGACTTCCCAGATCCTAGCCCTTTTTTGGCCCCTCCCTCCCCATGTGGTTTTTAGTCTCATATTGTACATAAGAACGTAAGGTTTTTGAAGATTGTCTCACCTTTGATTTATGTTTCCTGGACTGAGTGTAATGCCTGGCTTGGAGCAAATGCTTAATAAATGTTATTTCATTCATTTTCTGAAAAAAAGCAGAGGCCTCTGATATAAAAGTTAAAGCATTTCCAAGGCGTCACCGCCTTGATTATTCCTGTGTAAGCCCTGAAGCCTATTGGGGAATGAGGGAAACTGACCCAGAGGTGAATGTTTTATTGTGGGTAACAGCAAATGTGAATGATAGAGTTAAGTTCATTTCCATTGTGTTTCCTCACTCACCTCTTGCTCTAGAGCCTGATGAGCGCTTTGGAATTTTCCTTATTGTGTGTTTGTTTTTTCTCTAGAGTGGCCAGAAGACAGATGAAGAAGAAGAATCCTACTCTCCAGGTAAACGACTTCACTTGTAAATTTACTCATCTCTTTCAGTATGGTGGCCTAGTCTTTCCATGGAAATAAGATTATCTTGAGAAGTGGTCTGTAAGATTTGGCCTCTGCGTTGAAGGCTCAGTCATGGTTAATGGCTACAGGTTTTTTGGAATTTTAGTTGTTCATGATTCCATCCAGCTTCTCCATGTCTGGATTCCATGTCCCTGGCTCAGAGGGCTCCAGCTCCTGCCCTATCAGGGATGTTCAGAAAAGATTTGTGGATGAATGAGCTCATGGTGGTGGCTTTGTTCCCAGAGAACCTTCCTGGGGGTTACCGCTTCTGGAGGAGCTGTTTCTTCACAGTGTCCTGCACCAAAGACGACGTTGTTGGGCTCTTCAAGGAATCAACCCAGTGGTATAGGATGGGAGGAAGAAATCTCAGACCCTGGGCCTCTGTTTAAATATTGTTGAAAAAGGACTGCAGCAATGTAAATGGAAAGAAGGAAAAGAACTAAAAGAAACAAAGTGGCCACTTGTTCATTATAATAAGCCAGAGTGACCCTGTGGCCGCTGAGGGACCAAGAACACAGTAATTCTACCTGCAAGAAACTTAGATTTAATGAGGAAGATAAAAGGAAATATACCTGTATCTATGGAATAGCCATAGAGAGAATAAATATAAATATGTATTTTGCCATGGTGGGGAACCGTGGGTATGGAGTTTGCAAATATCATCTGAGTCAGTGTGGATTGGTTTGTGGAGCTGCCCCTCACCCCCCAGCCCCTGCCATTTTTAGAAATTTGTTTCGTGGGCTGGAAATGGGGGGTGAGGGATCTATTCAGAAATGAAAGTTAAATAAAAGTAAAAGCTGTAACTAAGTACAAAACGGCTGTTTTACAAGGAGAAAAGTGCCTGAGTAGCCAAAGGAGAGCCACCCCACACTGCAGATCGCAGCGTCCTTCTGTGTTAATGCTGCGATTGAATGTTTTTATGGAACAAGTTTCCTTTCAGAAACTTGACACCAAAGGCTTCTTTCCCATAAGATCTTTCTCCACAATAGAACCTGAGTTCCTTGGGAGTGACGACTGTGTTTGACTGGGTCTTTTTAGGCCCATCACCTTTTCTTGGTATTTGATGAATAGTAGGTACTTAACAAAAGCTGGTTGAATGAGGAATGAATGAATGAAAGCTGACCTGGGACAGGTTCGGTATATTCACCACCACATTTGAAAGCTTTCATTGGCTGCTTACCTCCTCTAGGAGAAAATGCAGCCTCCTTATCTTGGTATCAGAGGCAGTTGGAGCACAGTGGACAGAGTGCTGGCCCTGGAGTCTGGAAGACCTGAGTTCAAATATGGCCTTGTATACTTATTAGCTGTGTGCCACTGGGCAAGTCATTTTTCCCAATCTGCCTCTGTTTCCCTCATCTGTAAAATTAGGATAATAATAGCACCTTATTGTGGGTTATTGTGAGTCTGGACATGCAGTAAGTGCTCAGAAATGTTAGCTATCATTATTTCTATCTGTGTGACCCTAGGCAAGGCACTTTAACTGTTGCCACAGTTTCTTCAGCTGTGAAATGGGGATAATAATAGTGCCTAACTCGAAAGGTTATTGTGAGAATGAAATGAGACAATACTTGTAAAAACCACTTGGCATGATGCCTGGCATGTAGGAGATGCTATAAAGATGCTGATTCCCTTCCTTCCCTCCCTCCCTCAGCCAAGGCTCTTTGGCTCTAGCCTGCCTTTCCAGGATTATGGCATATCCTTTCTCTCCATGGGCTCCATGTTCCAGCCAACTGACCTAACTCTCTGATCCATCCGGCTGTTCCCTCCTCTCTGTCTCCAGCCTCACATCTCCCAGGTTGATGCTTGCTCTTCTGCCTTCCTCTTCTTAGAGGCTGGGAGGGTCACATCTGTTTTTCAAGAATATTACTTTGATAGCCGTGTGAAGGATGGAATGGAAAAAGGAGAGGTCAGAAGTAGAGAGATCAATTAGAAGGCTGTTGTTATAGTTCAGGTGAGAAGTAATAAGGACCCCAGCTAGGGTTTTGCCTGAAGGTAGTGAAGAGGCTTGATTACTGATTCAGTATACCACAGAGGGAAGGGGTTGGGGTTGGCAACCTGAGTGACTGGAGTGATGGTGGTTGTTTGCCATCTGACTGAGTGCAGCAAGCATTCATGAGGCACCTACTGCATACCAGTACAATGTGCTGGGTGCTAGGGATTTAGAGACAAACACGTAAACAGGATAGGTTTTGTAGGGAGGATGATGAATGCCATTTTGGACATGTGTACTTAGAGATGTCCATGGGACATTCAGACTGAGACAAACTTAGAAAAGAGAAAATATATAAAAGTATATTTGAGATATGTATGTGTGTGTATGTGTGTGTGTGTATGTTTGAATGAATATGAAAAAATCTGAAAGGTTTCAGGATTATCAGACAGAGATGGCTTAGAATGACAAACGTATAAGTTTCCGCATATAACTCTATTTATTTTCTTTACTTAGCCAATAAGCTATTCATAAGTGGTCAAATAGCTCAATATTCCTAAGATTGAGAGCTTGGAGATCAGTGAATCTTATGAAATGCTAGTTAAGAAACACTGGGCAGCGTCTGTGAGAAGAAATTACGCAATTTTATCTTTTTTCATATTGTATGAATTATTGTTTGTCAAATTTTTCTGATTTGGTTTAACTGTTGTCTTTTTTCTTTTGGTTTGGATGTGTGTCTTCATAGGTATTAAGAGGTCCCAATAAGCAAACTGCCTCTGTCAATATCAATGAGTACCTTTTTTGGCAACTTAAGAGTGTTTTAGGATTCCCGGATTTATAGAGTTGTCATCATTTAATGCTTTGCTTTGTTTTCTATGTGATAAACTTTACAATTAAGAAAATCGTCTACTGAAGTCGTCCTCTAGGGCCTCACTGTGATTGAATGGTGACCTTTGGTCCTTCAAGGATGTTAGCACAGCACAAGCTCAGGTAGGTCCAACACAGCTGAAAGGTTTCCATTCATGTTGTCTCCGGGGCTAGCCTAGGTGAACTCAGAGGTTGCTTCCCAGAGGAGGAAGTTTTGCTAGCCATAGCTCCTCCTGAAGACCATCTACTAAGCCATAGGAGAGCTGGGATGTTGATATTATTGATAGGAGCTCCCAGCCCTGTGATAGTATGGTTTCTCAAAGTCTGGAAGGACAGTCAATAAAAATGTCCTTTCCTCCAGGTGAATAGCACCTGATCACAAACTCTACATCCTTTCTGATCAGTTGGATGGTTCAAGCTGACCTGACCTGTAGATGTGCTCAGTGAGCCTTCCTTTTTCTGTGTTCTCCTTCTTTAGCTTGCTGTTACTTCTGGTCAGCTCTTGCAAGGTCTTTCTCATCCCTCTAGTGTCCTGTTTCCCTCTTCCCAGTAGGCAGATCCAGAGGCCAAGGGGTCTGAGCAGACCTTTCTGGCCTGTTGTGTTTCCGGAGGACTTTCCAAACATCTTGCATTGCCATCTGCAGGCCTGGGACAGTTTTGTTTTATTTTATTTTTTTGAACATAATCAATTTATTAGTCTAGCAGTAACTAATACATTGGATCAATGGTCTCAATGACCCAAGACCCCTAAGTGAGGGATTACAGGTATTTTTTTTATATTATTTTATTTATTTTCAGTGTTCTATAATCATTTCCATATAACTTAGATTTTTTCCCCTCCCTCCCTCTCCTTCCCCCTCCCTCTCCCCACCCCATCCCTCCCTGAGACGGCATACAATTTTATATAGGTTCTACTCATACATTCCTATTAAATACATTTTCACCTTAGTCATGTTGCATGGAAGAATTAAAATGAATGGGAGAAATCATAAAATAAACCAAAATGTAATACAAAAGAAAATGATCTGCTTCATTCTACAGTCAAATTCTGTAGTTCTTTCTCTGAATGTGGAAGGCATTTTACCTGAAGAGACCATTGGGAATTTTTTAAATCCTTGAATTGCAATGAAGTACTAAGTCTATCAGAAGAATTCCTCACCCACTGTGGTTGTTGCTGGGTACAAAGTTCTCCTGGTTCTGCTCCTTTCACTCAGCATCAGTTCATATAAATCTTTCCAGGCTTCTCTGAAGTCTTCCTGTTCATCATTTCTTACAGCACAATAGTATTCCATTACATTCATATACCATGATTTATTGAGCCATTTCTCAATTGATGGGCATTCCCTTGATTTCCACTTTTTGACTATCACAAAGAGAGCTGCTATAAATATTTTTGTACATATAGGACTCTTTCTCATTTTTATGATGAGTGGGGCAGTTTTAAATGGATTTTTTTTATGGGGAGGATGGGGAGCGGGAGGAAAGAAACCGCCTGTTCTTTTCCAAAAACATTATTCATTGAGTCTTCAGCACATGCTGCTGATTGACCCTCAGCTTGCCCTTGGAACAAGGGCTTATCTTTTAACCTCCTTCTTCTGGCCACATCACGTGGCACCGAGAGGTGGAATGCAGTGCCCTTTGGAGAGCTGAAGCCCAGGCTCATTCAGAGGGCAGTGAGGGAGAAGCACAGGCTCTTTGTGTCCCTGGTGCCTGGCAAAGAGCTGGAACTTAATAAATGCTTGTTGATTGAGTGATGGTGGGTGTGAGCAGGTTGCATCATTTTCTAAATGAGAAACTGCACAGAAAAAATGTATATAACTGGGGAGCCGGGGAAGTTGAGTTGGGCATGTATCTCCCTGAGCACGTCACTAAACCCATTTGAACCTTGGTGTACCTGTCTGTAAAATGGGCACAGTATTATTTGTACTGCCCCACATTCTTGGATAGTTGTAGGGGAAACCAGAAGGCCCTAGAGAAGGGGAAGAGGTGTGTGCTCTTCTTACAGACAGAATTCCTTGATGAAAGAACTGTGTATGGGGGGTGGGGAGGTAGTAGAGTAATAGGCTACAATAATAGGAATAGTTAAACTGAATTAACTTTTATTAATATTAATCATCTCTAGAACCAATAGGAAAAAGTCCCTCATCTCACTCTAAAGAGCTAGCAGGTAAAAAGAAACTTAACTCAGCAGGAGAAGGTGGGGTGGGCTTCTTTCCATGTGCATGCCCCTCATCCCTCATGTATGCTTTGGATTTCTCCAAGGGTTCCCCTTGATCCTTGGTCTTGAGTTTTTGTTGGTGGGGATTTGGGCCTCTCATCTGAGATGCCCTCTGCCAAAGTAGATGGGCTCGGCGACTTAGAGCCTCAGGCCAGGCTGGCTTGGCAGACTCATTGCTGTGAAGTTGGTCATCAGGTGGTGATTTTCTTTTTTTTGAGGGGGTGGAGGGATGGTGCCAACAGCAACACTTCAGCCTGCCTACTAAGGCATGGAGGAATGTGCTCTGATGGAGAGAACTGGTCCTTGAGAGCAGGCCCTGCTCCTTAAAGGAGGGGGACAGTCTTAATTTTTGTCTTTGGCTCCATATCACCTAGCCCAGGGCCCAGTGTATTATCAATGTTGTTCAGTTGTATTCGATTCTTTGTGACCCTGTGGGCCATACTGCCAGTGGGGTTTTCTTGGCAAAGATACTGGAGTGATTTGCCATTTCCTTCTCTTGTGGATTAAGGCAAACAGAAGTTAAATGATATGCCAAGGTCACACTGCTAGTAGGTATCTGAGGCAGGATTAAAACTCAGATATTCCTGATTCCAGGCCCAGCCCCCTATCCACTGAGCCATCTAGCTGTCTTCAGTGGTTCATAATAGGTGTTTAATTGATTTCACCCGAAAGCTTCCCATTCCCCCATTCCATGGGGGAAAAGAAAAAAGCCAAAACAACTAATAAGAGTCTTGATTGGACCCGTTTTCCATGATGAGATCCCGGGATTTCATGGTTCTTTCCAGGTGTAGATGGAGGGTGTGATCTTCCTGAAATTATGACTCATTGAACTTGAAATTCTTGCTCTCATTTTGACCTTCTGGCCCTTCTCCGTTGTGTGGGGCTCTAAGAGTTTTAGTGACTTTCCTGGTCCCACAATAGTTTGCATTAGAGGGGACATTTGAACTCAGGACTTGTTGGCTTCAAGGCCAACCCTTTGTCCATTACGCCAAACTGGATGGAGGTCATTCTGACTTTGGAGTCAGAGATTAGATGAGAGATTTGGGGGAAGGACCAGTTAGCCCGCCTGCCTCCCCTCTTCCTACCCTCAGATAGAATCTATCTATACAACTGCCTCAGACTGTAAACGTTCCTGGGACTAGGGACTTATCCTGTGGGGTTTAAACTACAGAATAGCATCTCTTCGGATCTATTTATGGTGATGGGTAAACGTGAAGTAGAAATGGAGCAACGCAGGCTGTCAGTGTCCCCCAGTTATAGTGTTCAGAGGGGAAGTTTGACAGGCATCGCCCAGCCTGAAACATTTGCCGTTAAAGGAGCCAGCTTCTCCTAGTAACCACGCCAACTGGCTTAATCACTCTCCTCCGTAGGGACCCTCTTGCAGAAGGGAGGCTGTGCACTTTAGAGTGGTACATTTATGTCTTGCGGATTTTGAAGGTGAATTTCAGTACAAATGCACTTGTGTCTGAAAGTTTTAATTTTGCAGACTAACTTTTTATAACCTACCATCTAATTCAGAGCCCTGGGGAGAGGGAATAGAATGGATTTCACTTGGTTTTTTAAATCACTCTTCTATGGGCTCTAATGTTTGTATCCTTAGTCTTTGGAGAATTGGAAATGAATAATCATCCTGAGCACAAGGGAGGGGGTGTTAGTGGGCATTATCAGACTGAATCACATTACAAATGTGTAATGAAACAAAGGAAAATCAAAGAAATTTTACAAAAAGAGAATTGGCATAAGGCTTTTAAAGCAAAGACTGTCTGATCACTTGTCTAGAGGGAGGGGTTGGCGATGCCCAACCCAGATACTCCAATAGCATTTTTAGAGTGTCAGAAGAAATGGAGGACTCCCAAAATGTTGGGTGAACCCCTCTCATTGACTTGTGGGAAGTAGTATTGGGCAAGCATGCCGCAGAATGGGTAGACAGAGACATCTCTCTCTCTGTATTGAGGAAAGGCATGTTGATGAGATCACTTATCCATGGTGCAGAAGGATTGTCATTAAAGAAAACCAAACATAGAAGAGATTTCAGTTCCATTGAAGGGCTAGAGTACCTACATTTTTTCAAGGACCAGCACCCAAGGAAGGAAGGTGAACATAGTAGTCAAATTCTCTAGAGCCTTTTTTCACTGATAATATTCACTGTTGTTACTTTCTATTCAGAATTTCATTGGGGGAGATTTTTTTAAGAGGATTTCCTTTTCTTCTCACTGGTGTACTTTGCTTTTATGTAATAGACAGGTGCCTCTGAAATTATGTAACTGTAATGTGGGCTTTTCTGTTTGTAAATTGAATGATTGAAAATTGACTAGGGTGATCTTATTGTTTAAAGGAATTCTGAATGGAAAACTTTTAAAAGGAAAGTCATGTTTGATAGGAATAATTATTTCCTAATTTAATTGAAAATTGCATGGTTGTATAAGGTTTTCTTAATATGATATACAGACATCTATTATTTAGAAAAAGATTATCATATTATTGGAAAAATATTCTTTATTTACATAATAAGACCTTTTATTGTGCATTTTGTCTCATACAACTTATGATTTTCCCCAAATTCTGGATTGTTATTATTATTTTAGATCTAAGGAACTGGATATTTCAATTGCTTTCTTAGTATAATTCTAAATTGCTTTCTAGAGTTGGTGGACCATTTTTTTAGCTCCATAAGTAGTATATAGTAGGCTTGTTTTTTTAAAACTTTATTTTATTTTATATCTCCTCCAAAAACGTTGACAATTCACACTATTTGTCATGTTTGCATTTTGACTTCGTGTGAAATGAAACCTCAATGTTATTCTGATTTTCATTTCTCTTATTAGTCACTGGAAAGAATATGGTGTGTAAGTGGCTAACAGTTTTCTGTCATTCTTTTGAGAAAAATCTGTTGGCATCCTTTGATTGCTTAGTCACTGAGAAATGGTTTTTGATCCTGTTTATGTTAATTCTCTGTATAGTTTGGAGAGCAGACCCTCAGCAAAGATTTCTTTACCAGTCAATTCCACCCCCCCTTCTTAATTTTGTTTATACAACAGCTTGTCATTTAACCAAAATGATCCATTTTATCTTTTGTGATCCCCACTCTCCCCTGTTTGGCTACCAACTTACCCCCTAGTTAGAAGTGTAAAGGCATTGGATCAATTCCCTTCTACTTTTTTTGTGGCGTGACCGTTAATATTTAAGTCACACTGATTTTTGGACTTACTGTAATGTATGATGCAAGACATTGGCCTAATCCTAATTTTTACTGAACTGCTTGCTAGTTTTCCCTGTGATTTTTGTCAAACAGGGCATTCTTCTAAGCAATTTATATTCTTGTGTTTATCACATCCTTGGTTATTGAGTCGTTTCTGATTCTACTTTGTCTAGCCTGTATCACTGACTTTTCATTTTCTGAAGATCAGAGTTTGTGAGTATAATTTGAGGCCTAGACATGCTAAATATCCTCTATTTCTACTTTTATTTTCATGATTCCCCTTGAGATTCTAGATTTTCTGTTCTTCCAAATTAATTTTGTTATTATTTGTCTAGCTCTGTAAAGTGACCCCTTGGTACTTTGATTTATGTAGCATTAAGCCTGGACATTTAATTTAGTTTTTTTTGTCCTCTTTATGAAGTTGACTCATCCCATCCAGGAACACCACCAAATATCTAACTATTGAAATTATTCTTTATTTGTTTAAATAGTAATTTATCATTGTATCTGTGGTGGTCCTGGCAACTGCCTTAGTGGATGGACTCCCAGGTATTTTATGCATTTTTAGCAGTCCTTTCTTTTCTCTTATTCCCTCCAGGGTTTTGTAATTGCTCGGTAGAAATGCTTTGAGTTTTTGTGGGTTCATTTAAAGCTCACTCTGTCACTGAAGTCATTGTCTCAGTTTCTTTACTGATTCCCTAGAATTTTCTAAGTGAACAATCCTGTCATCAACTGATGCCTTATAATAACTAGCCTTTATAGAGCACTTAAAGATTGTAAAATGATTTACATGTGCTCACTGCAACCCCCGGGGGGGGGTAGATGATACGATTTTTCCCATGTTATAGGTGAGGTGACTGAGATAAGTTAAGTGTCTTGGTCCAGGTCACATAAGTAGGAAGTCTCTGAGGATGTTCTTGAAAACCTAGATCTTTCTGACTCCTGGTCCAGCTGCCAGTAAGGGAGTTTATCTCCTCAGGCCATGTTTGTCTCAGATTTCTCTCTTGTTGCTTCTGGTAGCATTTCTAGAATTTTGTTAAATACTAGAGGGCAAAGTGGGGCTTCAATGAGGTGGGATACAACGTTGACACGTAATCGGTGCTTAACAACTTGGCCTCATACATTCTCTGGGTCTGTTGGGGGCAAGAAGGTGCTGTTCTGCACTGACAGAGGCACTTTTCTCTTTGGGAATTCCTACTCTGATGGATCATCCTTATGATCCCTTTCTTCCTTTCCCTCAAAATGCTGAGAGTCTACCACAGTGCTTGGCACCTGGAAGGTGCAACAGAAATCTGTTGGATTGTTGAAAGCTATTTCTTTTAGCACTTTGTTGGGGAGGTGGTGTGTAAAGAGAGGGAATGAATGTTTCAAGCATCTCCAGTGTTGTCGGTGTGGATACTCTCTACACTGATGCAGGTTGCGATTCTTCCCCAACTTGGCAGATGATCTTTGGGAGGTGCTGTGTCCTTGGGCTCAGTGTGGTGCAAAGCCTTTCCTAACTACTCCAGTTCTCAAATAAAGAGGGCACAACTCATCTCCAGACCCCTTTTCTAGGCCTTTCTAGTCTGGCAGGACCTGCTGGAGCTGGTGCTTGGCTCTTTGAATATTTAGTGCCACCTCAGGAATTGGATTTGAATCCCATCCCTGCCACCAACTTCCTCGGTGACCCTGGGCAAGTCACTTAAATACTGTGTGCTTCAATTTCCTCGTCTGTAAAAAGAATGGGTTAGGGTTGGATTTGATGTCTGTACATCTCCAAGCCTGTGATCCTACAACAGATGTGATTCAGCTTGTCAGTAAATACTTGACAAGGAGTATTTCAGTTCTAAATCAAGAAATTAGGGAGTGTGTTTTAGCAGGTTACATTGGCAATGAATGGCAGATTAAAAGGTCTGATTGTAGAAGTATTTCTTTCCCGATCCCAGGGGTTGGCTTGTTCAGGATGATGAAGCTTAGAACTTTACCAAGTACATCTTTTAATCCCTCTTCCCCAACAAAGGCCCAGAAAAGGGCTGGAGATCAGAGCCAGGGCTTAGGTTGGTCCACCTGCCTGCTGCCTTGCTTGGGCTAGGGGGATATGATGGGTGTGGGCATGGGTGTGGGCGTGGGTGGCCCAACAGCCTGCAGGCAAGTCCTAGGGAGAGGGTGTTGGTGAATTACACCCAGCTACAGGTGAGGAGGCTTTGTTCTAACAGATGCTTCTCAGGCTTGAGTGAATTATATTTTTAATTGTTCACATTTAAGTAAGTCACTGATAGCTGGCTGTTTCTTAGTCACAGTCCAGTAGCTGCTCTTGCTTGCTCAGCTTTATGGGGTAATGACTTCTCCTTATGTCTGTTGTTTCTCTGGATTTTTTTAGCTATGTTCAGGTTCCTCTCCCTTTCCCTCTCTTTTCTCCATCTCTCCTCTCCCCTTCTCTCTCTTTGCCTCTGTCTCTCTCCTCTGTCTTTCCATCTCTCTCTGTCCTCTCTCTCTCCCCTCTTCTTGTCTATTTGTCTCTGTCTCTCACTTTGCAGAATCTTTTGAGAGAGTCAGTCATTTGAAAATAGGGTTCTGTTTCCTTTCCCCCAACTTAGAAAGACTGAGAAGGAAGCAAAGGTATTGTTTAGGCTGGAGAGGTGGATGAAAAGACTTGCTGAAAAAGTGCTGAAATCTCGAATTCGGTTTAATTCAGCAACTGTGAATAGGACTTAACTTAGTCATGGACAAATAATGGGTCAGTCCCTACCCTCCAAGGGCTTACTTTCCAGGAGGCTTCAGCTGTACAAATCCTGAAATACTAATCATATACAAAGTATGCAGAGTAATTTCAAGAGGAAGATGGTGTTTGTTGGGGGTGATCAGGAAACTCCTTATGTAGGAGACTGCAGACTGGAAGAAGTGAAGGATTGCATGAGATGGAGGGGAGGAAGGAACACATTCCCCAATGGGAACCCAAGTAAGGACTTGAAGGTCCATACATGGGAACCCTCAGAGGCTGGCTGCACTGGATGGGCTTAGCAGAATTTTTTTTTTAGTTTTCTTTGTTATTAAATTTTATTTTTAATTTATGGAATAAAACAAGCATTTCCATAGTGCTGTATAATCAAAAGATGATTGCCCATGAAACTACAAATGCACTATACACAACTTGCTATTTCCTTCAAATGTATAACAAAATTGCTATGTAAATTTTTTCTTCCCTTTTTTTAAAGAAGAACTTTTTAAATAAGGAGATGATTTCCTTCATTCCCTGATAGTTTTATTTAGGTTTTCATTTCACAGAATCTAATAGAATAAATTTTTATTGCTTAAAATTCTTGCTCATCTTAGAAAAAACAGTTTTGAATTTTATGTTTTTGCTTTCCTTTGTAACCCTGGCTCAATGCTGGTACACAGTAAGTGCTTAATAAATTCTTGTTGACTTGCCATTATTGTTTCACCTTAGTGAATATTAACCATGAATTTTTGAGATTGCAAATGCCATGAAGTTTTTCTTCCATGGATCAACAATATTTCGGGTTGTATCTGGGTGGAGTATGGGGTCACTGTCTTCCTTATTCCATTTTGTCTTTGTTGTATTAGAAATAAATATGGGAGCTAGTGAAATGTCAGAAGCATGGAATTGAAAAGGATGTAATTAAAAAGCAGGGCTTTCAAAAGTTCTTGAAATGGGAGAAATCAGATTTTTAGATGAAACCTGATAAGGGAGTGCATTGAGTTCTTCTGGTCTCATCATATTGTGGGGGGAACCTCCAGGTCCTGTGTTTTGGGGCCAACAGTCCTTGCTTTTTCCTCAACCTTTATCTTTATTTATTTGTTTTTTTGATAATGCAGTTAGGGTTAAGTGACTTGTCCAGGTTCATACAGTCAGTCTTTATCTTTTGGATGCTCTGAACTTTGTTGTTCCTGTCGGTATCTGCGACAAGACCTTTTTGCTGCTCTCCCCTTCGTCCTTGGTCAGAACTTGCCTTTTGTGGGTTCTTGGAGAGGAGAAGCTATTTGGCTTTTTGGTGAATTGGGTGCCCTCACCCTCACCCTCACCATAGCTGACACTGAAAATGACTCTACAGCTTGTGGCACACTGTGCCTGCTTTATTCAGTTCAATAATTCAGCTCACTTATTAAGGTCAGAAAGATGCCTTGTTTTAGGCTCTTGTAGGATGGGGACATGTGGTCCTTTTGTGGGCTGAGATGCTGTGATTGTCTGTAGGATCCCCACTTTCATGGGGCTACCAAGTTGATTGGAGGGATAAGACCCACACACCCCAGCAAGTGGAAGTCATTTGAATTCTGGAAGTGCTGATTAAAGCCATCTCTGATGTGTAAGCCAAAGACAGAGAGGTGACTACGCTTGCCGTCGGGGGGGCTTATGTTTTACTGAGATGAACCTGAGCCCAGCTGAGGAAGGACAGGATATATGGAGACGCCAAAGGGGTAGGATCTGTGGCCTCCTTCTCTTTACACAGGTTGGCACTTTCTCATCAGTTTATAGCCTTAACTGCCCAGAGTACAGAGGCATCATGGTGCCATTGTCCATGTAGGAAGCGTTGGGAGTGGAATTTGAGACAAGGGCTCTCTTGACTCCAAGTGAAGGGGCTGTTCATTCTGTCTGGCTGGAGGTCTCATTTGGACAAAGATTTTTGCAGGTTGTCTCTCCCATTACACTGTGGGAGACTTAAGGACAATGGGGGCTTAATAATGCTTGTTGACTGATGGGTTTATGTATTGCTGATGTGACTATTAGAAAGCTCCTAGATTAAAAGCTAGACAGACCCTGAGGGGTGGGGTGGGACATCTAGTCCCACCTGTTTCATTTTACTGAAGAGGAAATAGAGGTCCGGGGGAGTTAAGGGACTTGAAGAATTATCAGCCAGGACTTGAACCCAGGTCTTCTGACTCCATATTGACTGCTTTAGGATGATGCTGGAAAGTATGGTGTCTGATAGCTGAGTGGAGCCTTGAAGGCCCTCTGTCCTGTGCTCTCAGAATGAAGTTTTAACAGTGGAGAAGGAGGCAGCAGTGACCAGTTGGATGTAGCCTTGCATCTCTGCTTTTTTGTTGTACCTTCCTACTGGTGAAACCAACTCTCACCCAAGTGACTTCCTGATGCCCTGGGCTGTAGCCAGAGTCTCTGAGCTAAGGAGCAAATGCTTGGGCACCTTTGTTACCACGATGTCCACCTCCGAGTGCTTTGTCACAAACAGAACTGAAAACAAACTGAAGACGTAAATGTTGGCCTTGGGAATCCCCAAGTTTCAGCCAGTAGGTGTGAGGATGAGGTAGGTGATTGCTATCTTTTTAATCATCAGTTTCATCCTCAAGAAATGTAAACATTTCCATATATAGTGAACAAAAAAGGGAGTCTGTCTACAGACTACAAATTTTGGGTAGAGACTGTTTTAAAAGGATCTGAATTACATTTAACACAGCCTTCTCTTTTGTTGATGTCCCCCTTGGGGGATGCCATTTTGGGGGGTATTTAAACGTTTTATTAATGCTTTTTCCCTTCCCTTTTCTCTTCAGTTTTCTTTCTTTCCCCATCATCCCTTTCCCCTGGTAGCTCAGGTGGATAGAGCTCTAAGCCTGGATTCAGGAAGTTGTTGCATTGTGGCCAGTTCATGACCCTACGGACCATACTGTGTATAGATTTTCTTGGCAAAGATACCAGAGGGCTTTGCCATTTCCTCCTCCAGTTTTATGCAGGCAGGGATTAAGTGACTTGCTCAGGGTCACACAGCTACTGAGGGTCTGAGGCCAGATTTGAACTCAGATCCTCCTGAGTCCCAAGGTGGACTCTATCTGGGGAAGCTGCTTAGTCAGGAAAAACCTAAGTTCAGATATGGCCTAAGACTCTTACTAGGTATGTGGCCATAGGCAAGTCTCACTGGATATCTTCTGGTCAAAGTGGATGACGGGAGTTCTAGAGAGGATTTGAGGAGCAGGGCTTTTGAATCTTGGTGTGTCATGGACCCCTGGAAGTGTCTGTTGAAGCCCATGGATCCATTTTTAAATCAAGTAAATAAAGGAATGAGATTGCTGAGGAAATCAGTTATATTGAAAAAATGGGCACCAATTTCAGACTAGAGGAACTGAGGTCCTATGCCCCCTGAAATTCTGAGATTCTTCCTTGTCTTAGCAATTGATTTTCAGGAGTTGCTGCAGCTAAAATGAATTTGCTAAAGGGTGGCCAGTCATCTGCTGATTTTCTCCCCTACTCTGGCCAGGCTAGGCTTTGGTGGGCAGTCCTGTCATCGGCACCAAATTGTTTTTCCAGGTCAGACAGAGCTTGGACTCTCTGTGGGGGTCACCCACGTGGTTACTGGGGCTCATGGGAGCTGGGCCTTAGCCCTCAGCCTGCATGTTCAGGGCCAGGGAGGACAAAACTTATTCTGGGAAAGTAGGTCTCTTGGCGGTGACCAAACAGCAGCGACCACATACCTTATTTCTGGTCTCCACCCACGTGATTTCCATCTGCTGATACTACAATCTGAGGCATCATCCCCATGATGGTAGAAAGAGCTATGGGACATTTATTTTAGCAGCTCAGAAGATTTATTTTGAATCTCTCAGCAAAGTTGGGTTAGATAACAATGTGGCCTCTTTGGGCATTTGTCCCTTCTATATATTTTTTTTTAAATCCACATCCCTGAAGTATTTTATAAAGGCTTATAATCATACTTTGTAGATCTATAGGAAAAAAGCATCAGCAGTTTTGGGAAATAAAGACTTAAAAAAAATCCAGCTTCTACTTGGTTTGTTTCTTTATTTCAACTTAAGGGAAATTCTTGACTAGATTGCTCAACTCCTAGGACATGGGAGGCATCACTTGGGTGATGCTTGAGTACAGGAAGCTTTCTTCTTGATAAAATGAGGTGAAGTTTCAGCTTGGTGACATCTGAGGTCTTGTCGAAATATATGACCCCATGATCGATCCAAAGATGCAAATGCTAAATAATCCCAGACATTGAGGATGTTGCTGCTAAAAAAGACAGAATTAAAATTTGGACTGTATACATATTAGGAATTTAAAAATTTTGGTTTTGGGTTTCGCAGAAAACATTAACTCTAACTTTTTTTAGTTGAGAAATGGATGTGTAGGTAGTTGGAAATAAACTATATTTAGAATTCAGGATTTCAGAGACCATGCTGCCATCTTGAACTGAATCCAGATTCAGAGACAGTTGCTGCTGTTCACGTCATTTTTCAGTCCTGTCCAGCTCTCCATGACCCTATTTGGGGTTTTCTTGGAAGAGGTCCGGGAATGGTTTGCCATTTCCTTCTTCAGCTTATTTTACAGATGAGGAAACTGAGGCAGTGAAGAGACTTGCCCAGGGTCACCCCCATTGCAAAGTGTCTGTGGCTGGATTTGAACTCAGCAAGAGGAATCTCCCTGACTCTGGGTCCAGCACTCTAGCTGTCTAGGATCAGAAGACCTGGATTCAAATATCATGTCAGACTTTTAATGATGGGCTCTGTGGCCCTGGGCAAATCATTTCACCTTTCTTTTCCTTATCCAGGTTGAATTAGGTTGTCATCCCTGAGACTGTTGTGATGAAAAGACTTTCCCAGCTTCAAAGTCCCTTAGGTGAATCATGCTTGTCTCCTTTGAGCTCTCTTATGGAAGGCTGAAGGACTGGGGCCCAGACCTTCTGAGGAGAGTGTTTTGTCTATATCTAAAGCCATGACCCTGGGCAGTAGGAGCTCCTGGAGGACTAGTCACTGTTTGCTTTTTTGTCCTTTATCCCTGGCCCCCAGCTTCATATCTAGTCCATGGGTGCATGGGCCAAGTAGAGGGCAACCCTAGATGAGGAAACACCCCCTTTGTCCAACTAGGTGGGCACCTCCTCTGCCACTTAGAGGCCTAGAGTCTTGCCAGGGCAGTGAGACAGTGAGACTTGAACTCAGATCTTCCTAATTTAAAGGACTGGCTCTCTATTAGCTACTCCGAGATGCATAACTGATTGATTGGTTGCTTGATTGTTGGTGACCGAATAGCCAGGGATGGGTCCCTACCAGCTGAGATCATCTGTCCCCAGGCCTCAGCTCTACAAGCTTTTCCAGCTTTGTAGGCCTTCTGGCTGAGGCTTCTATCACTACTTCTATCTCAGCTAGTGACCCCTTGGAGGAGGCTTTGGTGAGGGTAAACCCATAGAAACTTAATTCAGTCAAAAAGGGTCAGTGTTTTAATTGTTGACAATTATTTTTTACTCTGGGTTTAAGAAGAATCTCATTTATCCTGAATTTAATGAATGCCAACAAGAACATTTCCATATATGCAACAGATCAGAAAAAACATTTATATGCAAAACTGTGAATCTCTTCTTATATATACCTTACTTTAAAAAAAAGCATATACCAAGTTGGAGGTGTTACTTTCAAGGCTGTCTTGCTTGTCTACCTTTCCCTCTGGATGGCCTTCTTTTTTATTCTGTGTATTTAAAAATGGTTCAGTGATGTTGGTTAGCTTGAGAATTTTTAAAAAGCTGTGTCATTTATCAGCTCAATTTAACCAACATTTATTAAGCTCCTACTAAGAACCAGGCCCTCTAGATAGAAAGATAAGACCAACTGTTCTTCAAGCAAAAGCCAGATGATGATTTGAGGGAATTCTGCAGAGGAGACTCAATGGTCTCTGAGATCATTTTCAATTTGGAGATGCTTCTGAAAGGCCCTGCCCTGATTTGGTCTATTAGAGTGTCTGTATAAGACACAGACACAGATACGGAACTCTAACTCAGTAACATTCCAAATCCATTTATCATGTGCACACTCTGTATTGGGAACTGAGGATATAAAAACCCAAGAAACCCAGTGCATCTTTCAACAAGATTTTGTTCTACCAGGGGGATAAGAAAGCTTAGCATTCTTTTTCTATTAGGTCTGCAACAAAAGGCTTTGTAGTGGTGGACACCCCTCCATCACGCTTTGCTTTTACTTCAGCTGAGAGCCTTAGCATTGTGGGAAATGATACCTCTTAATAATGAGACAGTTGGTGATCCAGTGGATAGAGGGCTGGGCCTGGAGTTAAAAAGATCTGAGTTCAAATCGAGCCTCAGACACTTACTGACTGTGTGACCCTGGGCAAGTCACTTCACCTGTTTTCCTTGTCTATAAAATAGGGGAAAAAACAGCACCTGTCTCCCAGGGTGTTGTGAGGATGCAATGAGACAGTATCTGTAAAGCACTCCGCAGAGTGCCTGGCACACAGTAGGTGTTTAATCAGTTGCTTATTCCCTTGCCCTTCCCCAATCCCTAATAAGATTGGATTCTCTTGGCCAAGCCTGGACTGTGCATCAGCTTCCTCATGAAGTCATTTCTGTGATCAGTTTGACACAGTGAACGCTGCTGCCTGGCCAGAGATAGAGCCCACATGGGCAATGTGGAACCATGATCAGATCTGTGGCCAGTGGATCAGTTCTCTGTGGGAAGACAGCATCCCACCTGCATGGGGCTGAGCACTATGCTAGGGGGCCGGGGACCCCCCCAGAAAGGCACAACCAGTCCCTGCCTTTGATGATCCCACTCCAGGCTGATGGGAAGAAGAGAAAGTCAGCCCCAGTTAAGACCTTCCCCCTCCCATGGAAAAGAGCTCTCTTTGTACATGGTTAATGCCGTAATTCTGTGGGGTGCCTGGAAGGATCTCCTGCTTCCTGGGGCCTCCTAGCTGTGCTCAGTTCAGTCCCGTGTGTGGGGCAAGTCTTTCCTGACCCCTCCCACTCTGAAGTGATTCGGTATCCACTTTACTAACTTCGTATCCCCCTGGTAGAACAAAATCTTGTTGAAAGATGCACTGGGTTTCTTGGGTTTTTATATCCTCAGTTCCCAATACAGAGTGTGCACATGATAAATGGATTTGGAATGTTACTGAGTTAGAGTTCCGTATCTGTGTCTGTGTCTTATACCTCTAATAGACCAAATCAGGGCAGGGCCTTTCAGAAGCATCTCCAAATTGAAAATGATCTCAGAGACCATTGAGTCTCCTCTGCAGATTTCCCTCAAATCATCATCTGGCTTTTGCTTGAATATATCCAAAGAAGGGGAACTCTCTATCTCCTGACATAGCCTATCATACTTCCAGATATGCTTTCGTCCTTCCTGGTGGCCTATGAGGTGTCTGATTTGGGGGTCTGAGGCTTTTCAGGCAGACATACCAGAGTGCTTTGCTTTTACAGCTCATTTTTATAGACAAGGAACCTGAGGCAAATGGGGTTAAGTGACTTGCCCCAGCATCACACAGCTGGTAAATGTCTGAGGTTGGATTTGAACTCAGGAAGATGAGTCCTCCTGATTCCAAGTCCAGGGCTCTATCTGACTGCCCTAGCTCTTGACAGAGTCAGGAAAATCAAGTTCAAATCAGGACTCAGACACTGATTAGCTAAGTGACCCTGGGCAAAGTCCCTTCATCTTTTTCTCAGTTTCCTAATCTGTAAAATGGGGATAATAAAAGCATAGTAGTTTGAGGATGAAATGAGATAACATTTGTAAAGTACTTTGCACATTGTGAAGTGTTTATTATTATTGTTCTGCCTTTCTACCCATCTGACTTGTTTAAACTATTTTCCCACGACACAGGCCCCCAAAATCTCCACACTGTAGGTGCCCAGTCCATTTCATCAGGCTCCAGACACTTGAGACATTTTCTTTTTTTGTGATGACATGGGAGAGCTGGGGGGGACCCTCTCTGTTCTTCCCCTCCTCTCTGTTTTTTCTTAAAAGTTCGGGCCAGGAGGACTGGGTGAATCATGTTCAAATAAGGAATCAAACATTGGCAAATTGCAGATCAGATTTTCTATTCTGGTATGATTGCCTTCCAGGGTTGGGGGAAAATTAATGAGACAATGCAACCAGAGATTTTCAGGTGCCTCCAGGATGCTCTGATTATGCAGATTAATTATTTTATCTGTTGATATGTAATTGCAAAGCACCCACTGTTGATGACATTGGATAATGTGGGGGTAAAGTGGGAGTATGGCAAAGTCTACTTTCTTCTTAGAGGCACTGAATGAAGGAGCAGCAAATATTTTAGGATCCTAGATCCTAGATTTAGATCTGGGAGGCCTCTTAGGTATCATTTAACTTTCTCATTTTATAGAAGAGGAAACCAAGTCACAGAGAGGTAAAGTTGACCTATCAGGAGGTCACATAACCAGTAAGTATTTGAATGAGCATTTTATGAAATGCTCCCTATGTACTGATATGGAAGTGAAGGATGGATCTTACATTCTAATGGACAGGGTTATAACTCCCAGAAGAAAGTGATGGCCAGGGTTCTTTTGGTTTTGCGCAGTTGTGGGGATGGTGAGTAGACCCAGAGGGCATTATAGTGATATATACTTTCCAGAGCAATGTGGATCATGGTTCTGGAAACTGGGAGGGGAAGGGGTTCCAGGTAGCCAGGTGACTGGAGAGATTTAGATGGATAGTGATGGAAAGTATGACAGTGACTGGGCTTGGTGTGCAAGGGGTGACAAGGCATTCAGGACCAGGCAGCAGGGTCCAGGATGGCATTTTCAGAGGTGAAAGTTTAGTCCTCCAGGACAAGAGTTCTGGTCCTGCTGGTAACTGTGAGAAGGAGGCCAGGGAGTGAAGGGTCCCAAACTGGAGTCAGAGATTTGGGTTCCAATCTCAACTCTGCCACTTAGTAGTAGCTGTATGACTAGGGGGATGTTATTTGGCCCCTCAGTTTTCACATCTGTAAAATGGGACTAGATTCCAGCTCTACATCTAGTATTCAAGGCAGGATAAGCTCAGAAAGGTGACCCATTTCACTGCTGGGCTCCTCTACTTGTCAGGCTGTTCTTCCTTAACATGGGGCCTCTCTTCAGCTTTCTTCCATGACTGGAGTTCTGCCTTCTGGGGCCTTGGAGCTCCAGCTTCATCCCTCTTCCAGCAAACCTCCTTTAGGTACTTAAGTCCCCATTCCTGAAATGTGCTTGAGCTTGGTCCCTGGCTTTGCAACTGACAGAACTGACAAATCTCTCTCTCTCTCTCTCTGTCTGTCTGTCTTTCTCTTCCTCTTGTCTGTCTCTGTCTCTCTCCCTCTCTCTCTTCTCTCTGTCTCTTTCTCTCTATCTCCCCCCCCCCCCATTCCTGTACCCCCCCATGCACATTCCTCAAGGGCAGGATTGGCCCCTGGAATGAAGTAGGTGCTTGAAGGTTATTTTTCTGTAATGAAAGATCTGTCAAAGATGAATAATTTGGATTGTCCTTTTAAGTGCTTTATAAATGACCTCTAGAGGCAGTGTAGTAGGATGGAAAGAGAATGGAGCCTGGAATCCAGGGACTTGGAATTGATTCCAGATTTTACCACTTAAGTGCTGTGTGGGCTTGGGCAAGTTACATCACTTCTCTGGGCCTCAGTTTACTCCATTGTAAAAGTAGAGGGTTAAATGAGAGGAGTCTGTTGGCACAGTGGGTCTTAGAATCAGGAAGGTCTTGAGCTTGAATCTGGCCTCAGACTCAGGCTGTGAGATCCTGGGCAAGTCAGTTAACCTCTCCAATGCCTCAGTTTCCCTTATCTTGTAAAATGAGAGATTAAATTGTGGCCTCTAAGGTCCCCACCAACTGATTATTTAGGAGACCTTTTCTTAACTGGCTAAAGACAGTGGTACAAGCAGATTGCTTCATTGTACCCTGAGGAGCAGGTATACCATCTCCCCTCCAGCCTTCTCAAAGATTGTTTTTTGTGATAATAGCTCAGGCAGTTATTTCACAAATCTCTGGCCAGTAGTGTCATGGTTTCCAAGGCTGTTGCTACTAAGCAGTGAAATAAAAGTTTTGAAAAATAAATTTAAAAAGAGAAAATTGAAAAAAGTCTCCATCTGTGATTGTAGATGCCTGTGACTTCTGAACTTCTAGCTCTCAGTCCAAGGAACCCATGATGTCTTAAAAACAGGGGGGCATTTGGTCAAGGTAACAGGGGGCTTAGAGTCCCCTGGATTTGTTAGAGGGAAATGAGCCTTCTTCTGTTGAGAACACACTGAGCTTGTGGGTTGGTTGTGTGACTTTTATGTAAAAGTATCCCTGCATAATACAAATGGCAGGTCCAGTTATCCCTTCCACATCACAGGGGTTAGGCGCCCCCCCCCCTTTATCTGGAAAATTTATATAAAATTTTTTATCCCTCCCTCATACCAGAAAAGAACACTGAATTTATTTTCTTTTTATGAGGTGTTTACAGTCACTTATTGTAAAATTTTGGGCTATATATCTGGTCATAGGCTAGCTTATACAATATTTTACCTATATTGATGCATTTCTGAATTTCTAAACTTTTCCTATGTCATCTGCAGGTCTTCATGTGTTGTCTATGGCTTCCACGAAACTGTCCCCAAATTCCCATTTAATTTCTTATGCCTACCCGCCACATGACCAAAATGTATTGGGGAAAATCGCACATTTAGGATTAGACATGTTGAAACTATGTGGGGGAAAATCGCGATGTGGAGAGGATAAGGATACTTATTTATATAGCTTTTGTCAGTGATTTCCTTAAACTAATTCCATGCACGTTGAACCCATGCAAATGATTGTGGTATGAAGTGGTTGGAGAATCTCAGACTTGGCAGTGACCCTGGTGGTTGTGTGGTCCCTAACCCCACATTTAAATGAGAATCCCCTGGTTTAATATTTGATAAATACTCATTTGTGCTTGAAGACCCCCTGCAAAGAACCCATTCTCTCAGAGATTTATTAGCTGTGTGGTCCTGGAAAAGGCATGTAACTTCTATGGGCCACAATTTCCTCGTCGGTAAAATGAAAGGATTGGAACTGATGACCAAGTTTTTCCTTATATCACTTCTAAATTTTTTTCTCAGTGATTCTTTTTTTAAAAATTTATTTGGTATATTATTTTTCCCCCAGTTACATGTAAAAACAATTTTTAACATTCATTTTTTAAAAATTATGAGTTACAAATTCTCTCCCTTTCTCCCTCCCCATCCACCCCCTCATTGAGAATGGAAGCAATTTGTTTATCACTTCTAATTTTGCATCCCTGAAATGTTTGCCCATCCATCCTTTGGAGTCAGTTAACGACTACTTCCTTATATGTGGCCTCAAGATTGAGTGCAAAGATTCCTTGTGTATTCAAACTGGGACAGGATAAAGTGGAACAGTTTTTAGAATTGGAAAGGATTTGAGAGACCTGCTCCTAGAGAGATGCATTGTGTAGGAGAAAGAGCCCTCTAGCCAAAGGACCTGACTTCAGATCCCACCTTTGACATTTATTGTGTTACTTTGGGCAAGTCACTTAACTCTCCTGGGCCTCCTTATCTGTAAAATGAAGGCTGATCTCTGGGGTCCCTCCTGGCTAATCCAAGAGAGGTGTTGTGGAAGTGAACACTACCAGGATCTGGCAGTTGGTTGTATAAAAGAAAGGGTGAATGAAGAGGATCTGACACCATGGGGATTGGGAGAATAAGGGGGATGTGGGAGAGAGAAGTTTTCTGGGAGGGGAGCAGAGAATGAATTCTTTTGCGGACACGTTGAATTGGCAGTGCTTATGGGACTTTCAATTTGAGATGTCCCAGAGTCAGGTTGTTGATGAGAGACTGGAAATCAAGAGAGAGGTTAGGGTTTGATAAACTGACCATCAGCTTAATCTGTGGATGCTGATGAAATCCCCAGATGGGATGAAGGGAAAGAGAACAGTGACCAGTAGGGGCTCTATGAGTGTATCCAGCTGGTTTACACTTTAATTTCCTCAAGATCCTTGAGGGCAGGAATTGTTTTTGCCTCTTTTTGCATCCTCAGCACTTCACACTGTGTTTTGGCTCTGAGTAAGTGCTTAATGACTTAGTTTTGTGGTGGGGAAGTGGCTACAAAGGCAAAAAAGACTATGTCAAGGAGATGTGATAAGTCTGGGAGCAAGGAGGGGCTCAAAATCTTGCTGTATTATGCCCTGGTCACACCCACACGTGGAGTATTGTGTGCCAGATCAGTTCCTATTTTGACAAGCAAAGAACATGTCTGGGGAGCTTAAGGACATAAATCTAGAAGGGCTATTAGAGACCACCGAATCTGTCCCCCTCATTTTGTAGATGAGGAAAGTGAGGTACAGAGTGGTTACGTCATTAGCCTGTAGTCATAGCTAGTAAGTATCCAAGGTGGAATTTGAACCCCAGACTTACTGACAAAAGCCCAACCCAGGAACTTGTAACTGTAGATCTGAGGAACTGTTGAAGGACCAGGAGATGGTGATCCTCTAGAAAAGGCAGTGGAAGGCATAGGAAGGGCAGTGAACACCCCACATAGAAGCAGAAGAGGGAGTCGACTTCTGAGTGATCTCATTGGGACAAAAGGTCTGAGAGGGACCTTAGAGATGATCTTGAACTAGTGGGGTAGACAAAGTGCATGTCAGGACAATCACAGATTTTCAGAGTTGGGCAACATCTTAGCCGTCATCTTGTCCAACCCAGACTTGAACAAGAATCTCTCTTACAACCATGTGGACTCAAGGGATGCCCTAAGGTAAAAAAGTGAATTATTTATTGGCTCCTATGTATGGCTTATTAAATCTGCAGAGAGCAAGGGCAAAGATTGAAGGAAAGATTCCTTCCTCTCAACTTCTGAAGGAGGAGGAGGAGGAGGAAAACTCTGGGTATTGGATGCTTCATTGCCCCTCCCTATCCATCAAGAGAATGAGAACTTCTCTTTATTGACTGGCCAACTGTACCTGCCACAGGAAACATCCATCTTGGAGCCCTTCAGTGTTACAAGAAGCTCCACGGCTTAGTGGTTTGAGTGTTGGCCTTGTATTAAGAATGACCTTGGTTCAAATCTTGCCTCAGCCATTTATCAACTTTTGTGACTTCTTTGTACCTTATCTGTAATTGAGGGAGATTGGGTCAGATGGCCTCCTTCCGATTCTGAATCTCTGATCCTATGATCCCCAGCAGGACGAACAGCTAATTTTTTTACCTTTTTTAAGGCCTCAGATGAAAGTGAATACTCTGATATGTAGAATCTGATGAGTAATCCTCAAGATGGCTGAGGACTTCCAGCAGAGCTGTTTTTAAAGCAAATGAAGAGAATGGGTTGCCGTTGGAGATCATGAGTTCATTGTTGCTAAAAAGATTCTTGAAATGGCAACAGAAATTTGTTGAGAATGTCGTAGAAGGATCCTTACATCATGGATTCCTGGACTAGATCAGTGCATCCTAATGTTCTTGTTCTGAGAATCCCTTTCAACAAGAACAAAAAATGTATTTAATATAATATTCATAATATTGTCTTTAGATTTATTTGTTAGGTACTTAAAATAGCTATAATGAAAAACTTTTGCCCCAAAACTCCAAATTAAAATATGCATTATTTAATCATAAAACAAAATTGTATTCTATCTATAGTTTTAAAACCTTATCTATAAAATTATGAGGCTTTGGTTATAAAATAATTCAGTATGTTTTATGGTGAACCTTCTCGAAGAATTAAAAGTAGTAATCTAGTAAGACCTTGCTTACTGTTGTGTATAAGAATTCTTGTTAAATTTCTCTATAAATTTTTTTGACTATAAATAACATTTTCCATGAAATAAGTTGCAACTTGGAAAGTGTTTAATATAGTATGATCATGTTTAAATCTAATTTTGATGTTGGACTTTTTTATTTAAATAAAGGTTTACAGCATTTGACTCTGTACCAGAGAAATGTGGTTCTGCATCAAGATTATTTCTGTATTTTGATTTAAAATGAGAATTGGAAATGCACTCTACACAAATATGTGGTAGAAAAATGGTAGGATAATTTCACAAGCTTCCTTGCTGAGTGTTAAAAATTACTTTTAAAAAAGTTTAGTTACTTAGTCAAAAAATGAATGGCCAGTTATAATATAAAATATTTGCTTATAATATAAAATATTTGCTTTTCTACTTACTGAAGACAAATGCAATATTAAATGAAAATGCCCTTAAAGGTCAATTGAATATGCTACTTCATTTTAAACAATATTTTTATATATATACTCACCTTTGTCAAGAAAGAATCCTCTTCAGACGTAACTTTCTTCTATTCTGACGTTGGTGTACCAGTTGTACTCTCATGGAAACTAGTGACTGACCAGTATTGCCACACTGCATTTAAAAATCTGGCAATTAGAAGAATAATAACATAGGGGGAAGATAAGTTTAAACCAGAAAACAGCCTTAATTCTGCTGTGAGAAGCTGTTAAAAAGTCTACTTTGAAGGGTGTTTGAGATGTTCCACGATGGCTTTAAGATGGCTTGTTATGTGCAAGCCCATTAGTCATGGTTTTCAACAAACCTGACATGCGCTATCACAATACACATATTCCTAACATTTTGATGGTGTAATTATGAAGCTGATGAGGTATGATTGAGAAAGGGAGTGAGGGAGCTCCTCTGATGCAGTATGCAGAACAGATGAAGGTGTGCTCAGACATTGGACTGAGCCATATTTATCTGTCCTTTGGGAATCAGTTTTTATGTGGGATAGTTTGGAAACAATTGGATGTCAAGTTGAGAAACTGCAAGAATATGGCGCACTTAGAATCTGTCAGTTTTCAGTTTTGAAATGACTGCAGAAACAAATCTATGGTGCTGCAAATATATCCATGCTCGTTATCACAGAGCAAAATAAATAGTAAATGGGAAATCATTGATTGCTTAAGGCCTCCCATTAAATTTTTACCTCACACCTCTTGGACCATAATTGGGAACCCCCAATGAGTTTGAGAATCACTGAGTG